>CABHPP010136853.1:0-34347 GCA_902168425.1 Peromyscus attwateri
CCAGCCCATCTTCTGCTGGGGATGTCTTTCTGTAAGCTGTGAATGTGTTGCTCTGATTGATTGATAAATAAAAAGCTGATTGGCCAGTAGCCAGGCAGGAAGCATAGTATCGGCAGGATAAGCAGAGAAGAGAATTCTGGGAGTGGAAGGCTGAGTCAGGAGACACTGCCAGCCGCCACCACCATGAGAAATAAGATGTAAAGATACTGGTAAGCCACGAGCCACATGGCAAGATATAGATTTATAGAAATGGGTTAATTTAAGATATAAGAACTAGATAACAAGAAGCCTGCCACGACCATACAGTTTATAAGTAATATAAATCTCTGTGTGTTTACTTGGGTCTGAGTGGCAGCAGGAGCTGGGTGGACACAGGAAAACTTCAGCTACAATCTTCCTTCCCTTGGGATTTGCCATTACACATGGTGTGGACCGAAGTTTCCTCTACCTCTGCCTCTGCCACCCTCTTTTCAGCCAGACCCCAAATCCTACTTAAGAAACCTCCAGAGTCAGCTCAATTCCCCAGTCATCTAGTCCATCACCCACCCGACCCACTGGCCTGATCATGTAAGCATGAGGACCTGAGTTCAGATACTCAGCATCCATGTAAAATCCCTGGTGTGAAAGCATATGCTGGGCAGACAGAGACAGGGGGAATCCCTGGGGCCTGATGGACAGCCAGTTTGGCCAAATTGGTGGGTTTTGGGTTAAAACAAACACAATAAAAGCACCTAATATTAACCTCTGTGCTCCATACACATTCACACACATGCCCATGCACTTGCACATGTGCATACAGACAAGACAAAAGAATTCTTAAATTTTTGAAAGACAAAGTTGTAGCACATAGTTCTATATCCAACCAAATTATAGATCATATGCCAAGGTGGAAAATATAACACTCCTTCAGTATCCATAGGAGTTGTTTCTAGAAATTCCCTTATGTACCAAATCTGTAGATACTAAAATCTCTTATTTAAAATGGTGCACTATTTGATATAACCTTATATTTGCACATGATGCTTTGAATTATCTCTGAAAGATTTGTAATATCTAATACAATACTGACACATCACTTTATTCATGTGGATTCATCACAGTACACATTATGCGGCAATTTCAAGATTTGTTCTTCATAGATTTTTGAAATTTCTTTGCAAGTGTTTTCATTCCTGAGTCAGTCAAACCCATAGTTGTGGAACCTGAAGATATGGAAGGTTGATTATAGACATTTTATAACAATATAGTAACAAAACATTTACATTTAGCTTACATGCTTCCTCTCACAAAAAGTTATATATGAAATTCTGGGCACAGTGAAACAATCTCTGCTTATGCTAGTGGTCTTTGACAATATCTAGAGAAAATAAGCATAATGAAATAATGTCCATTTTAATGTAATAGGGAACTTCTTTAGACAGCCAAAACTCAAGGTATCATCATCCTGGGGAAAACAGAACATTACACATCATTATGCACTGCTTCCCCTGGATATGTGCTAAATTTTGTGATGTACAAGCTAAAGAGTGCTCTAAGGGCATAAAAGCAGAAACATCTGGGATTCTGGAGATGGAAACCTATAATATTTGGGCTGTGAATGAATGAAGCCAGGACTTTAAAATCTTGGAGAGGAAAGAGGTACAGTGCAGTGAACTTAATACGCAGTAGTTTTCTTGTGGAATCATTTTCCAATCTCTGAAGCTGACTAGAGTGAGAAGCTGAGCTGAGCAGAAAAACTCTTCAAGGCACAGCAAACATTTTGGTGTTCTTATAGCACTGAAGAATTAATTCTGCAGTTTAGAGCCAACCAAATAAGACAGATAACAGATACATAAGTTATTTAAATATATTGGACATCAAACACAATTTAGAAAACTGTGATTAGTAGGTTGAAGAATTTAGAATATGTTCTAAATTGAAAGTTTAGAAAACTTTAATAGATAATCTGAATTGATTAGAAACCTATTTAAAGTTGTAGAACTGAATATGCAACACCTTGGGTTTAGAAATCAATCAATTCTGGTAACTGCAGAAGTATCTTCAGAAAGTTTTAGTACATAAATTTTAACATATTATTTATTATCTGTTCTCCAAAGAACAAAAAAAGAAGAAATATTTTGAAAAAAACACTTGGTGATTTTTTTAATTTGACAAACTACTTGAATGCATAAATTTTATAATTCAGCAAATACAAATCAAAGTACATAAAATACAAGCCATGCTTAGAGGCATTATTCTAAAAACTAAAAAGAAGAAATGTAAAGAAAACATAAGATTCAGTAGGGAAAATATTACCATTACTGATGAAGCAACAATACAGTTGACTTTTCAGCAAGAATATAAATAGAATATAGGCGAAATGACCATAGGGTAAATATTGGGGATGCAAAGATTTAAGCAGGAGGAGAGTAGGAGAAGGTTAACTAGAACGAAATATGTTTGTAAAAGCCGTATTGAAATCTAATAACATAACCAAACTAAAAATATAATTAAAAATACATATAAAAGAGATACCTTGCATGACCAGATAATGCTGCTTCTAAAAGCTATGGTTTACTAAACAGCAAAAAAAAAAAAAAAAAAAAAATCCCAGTGCCAAGTGTAGAGTGCCTCTGTGTGAATTGTTATTAAAGGAGGCCACAGAAGTACCCCAAACAATACAGACTCTTGCCATTTTCTCTAGTTTCTACTGGAACTAGATGACAAAATGCTAGGTCAAAGACATTGCCTGTCCTATCTGTGAAATAGAAGGAAATTAGATGAGCTACCTCCCTTCTGGCCATCTTTCATAGTTGAGGAAGATGCTGTGTAGGCTATCGTGGAAAAAAGACATCCATAGTCTTTCCCAGGCATAAAACCTATGAATTTCAATACAAAGATGTGTCCACTTATGTAATAGTGGCATGGTGGTTATGAGAGTGACCACAACCATTCTCTGAATGGATTTGAAGTCTGCACTACAGGAAGGAATCCATGCTTGATACTGTAAACCCAATCAAAGATGCATGACTGGGGAGTCAGAGCCCTAAGAGGAACTTATTAATGTTATTTAGATAAATTAACATATGGGCAAACTGCTTTATAAATATCTATGCTCATGCCCATAAACAAATTCTACTACTCACAGCCTTAATCACAAAAGCTTATTTGCAGTGAATAGTGGCAAGTTCAGGGACTCAAGGTTGTTCAAAGTGCTCAGAATAAGTGACAGCTAAATAATTAGCCAAAAACAATACATTTATACCACCCCCTCTGAAGGTCTAGGGTCATTTTACAAGTGGACAGTAGAAAGAATGTAAGAGCTGGCAGATAGGAAGGAGGGCTGTAAAATACTGAGCAGGACACAACTGTTACAATTGTGAACTCACTGTAGCTGTGTTTACTTGCACTGGGACTGCACAAGATTGGCCAATAATCAGTCATGGATGCATAGGGCTGAAGTTCACTGGACCCTCCATCCTTGCTGAATTACTGGTTAATGATAGACTCTGAGAGAAGCAGAGTCATTGTCTTCAGTTGAGTAGACATTGATGAACCCACCAAGAGCTTGGTGGATAAATATGAATCTAAATAATATAAGTGATGTTAAGTAGAATTCAAGTTTTATAAAGGCTTCAGCATTCTCTAGAAAGACTAAAAGAATATGAGTTTTACAAAAATGATTAGCACAGGAAAGAGAAAGTCATGGATATAGGAAACAGACACTATGATGCAGGACAAAGTTGAAAGAGATAGGATGATGCTGAAGGTGCAATGAGAGACCACAATTGAAGAGAGGACCATCAACCCTTAATTCCCTGGCTGGCAGAGCATGCATGAATAAAAGGCCACACTATCAATATTGGCTCATACAGGGTAATGACCAAGGCATGTAAAGACATGCACAAAAGTGTCAGAAGTATTAGGTAAATGACTTGGAAGTGATTGTCTCTGAGGAGGAGAAAGTATATGGGAGACAATCAGTGTACTTCAAACAAGTCACAAGTGTGTGTGTGTGTGTGTGTGTGTGTGTGTGTGTGTGTGTGTCCATACCAAATATACCCTCTATGTATGAAAGAATTATATGAGGAAAACCAGAGATTATCACTGAGTGGAAAAAGAAAAGGGAAGACAATATGAAAGAGAGTTTTCTATTCTTACTGCATGACACCACTCAATATTACAAAGTTACCATTTTTGCTTCATTTTATGAAATTGTAAAGCTCCAACAATTCTATATAAGTGATGGCTGAATTATTTCCAATTTTATCTAGAAGTAGAATGATAAAGTAATAGGCTTTTAGGCCACTTATAGACAAATGACTCAGTAATGAGAACTTGTTTGTAACACAAGTGGGGAGAAAATGCTCTAAAAATAATAATTACTGTGCAATAGAATCCTAGCACTGCATTATAAAGAAAATGACCACCTCCAAACATACCATTGAGTTTGTTTTGTGTTGGCTATCTATTGCTGGGCATGGGTCTGCTCTTAAGTGTGGTTTGTATAACCAGTGAGACTCCATTTCTCCAGTGGAGAAATCTCCATTCTGAGACTGTATCAATTGGAGATAGCTTCTGGGTTGGAGATGTGGGCTTGTGTTCACTTCCCTGTCTCAGCACTGGGAACACGTCTGACTTAGACCTGCGCAGGCCCTGTGCATGCTGCCACAGTCTATGTGAGCTCATATGTGTGTCAGTCCTATTGTGCCTAGAAAGCCTTGTTTCCTTGGTGTCTTCCATCCCCTCTGGATCTTATAATCTTCCTCAGAATTTCCTGAGTTCTGAAAAGGAAGGATTGGCTTCCAATTTTGATTTATGGTGTGTGTGGGTGTGTGTGGGTGTGTGTGTGTGTGTGTAAATGTGTGTGTCTCAGCATCTATATGTGTTTCTTGTGCTTTTTCTTTGTCTCTTTTTTGTTTGTTTGTTTTGTCCTATTTGTTTGTTTTTAGTTTATCTTGTTATTATTTTAGATGCCTATTTGTATTCTAATGAAAGAGAGAGAAAGAGAGAGAGACAGAGAGAGACAGAGAGAGAAAAAGAGAGAGACAGAGAAAGAGAGAAAAAAGAGAGAGAGAGAGAGAGAGAGAGAGAGAGAGAGAGAGAGAGAGAGTAGATTTGGGTGGTTGTGGAGCTGAGGAGAATCTGGGAGAACTTGGGGGAGGGAAACCATAATCAGAATATATTTTATATAAAATATATTTTCAATAAGAATAAATAATAGGTGCAAACAACACTAAAAAGAATGGTAACAAGAGCTATATGACCAACAGGTGGGAAAAGATAATAAAATTCTCAGAATTAAAACACGTTTTGGACAGGTGGTACTGAGTGATTGATCACTTGTCTTACATGTGTAAAGACTGAGTTTTGCTACCCAGAAAAGCCACTGTCATTTTTAGTGAATACAGATCTCGGGAAATTTAAAACCCAATAATAATAAAAATCAGTGAAATTCCACCAGGGGGGGGGGGGGGGGGACTGTAAGTGACATTAAGAGAACTGACAAACCATTTATTTAAAAAAAAAACAGTTGGAAAGCATTGAATCTGCTGGCATCAAAGTACACATTAAATAAAAATAATTAAATGAAAAAAAACAAAGAGAATTTCTATAATAATATCTAGCTTCGTAAGTTATTAACTAGAATGAGGTGGCCTAGATATGAACCTAAATCTGAGCACTCTAAGTTAACAAAACTCTGCAGCCCACTTTGACCTTCTCTCTTACAATGGCAGTATCTACATCTAGCTTCCCCCACTTGGCCTCCCTGTTGTACTTTTAATTTTGCTTAGTAATGATGGTACCGATCTTTATATTCTGCCTTGTGACTGTGATCATTCTTTTTACAACTACTGAACAACAGTAGTACTGGTGCTTTTATGGCTCTATAATTAAAGGTTCTGCAGCAAGTGCCAATTCTAAATAAAACTTCAAACATACATTTTAGTTTTGCTTTGCCCAGAATCACCTTCCTTCCCTTCTTACATCCCTGTTCCCTTATTCTCTGTGGAAATAGTTAGTCCCTTTACTCACTCTTTCAGGAATGATCTCCTTTCCTGTCCCACATGTGCCCCCTGTGAGCATCCTCTATGGGTATCCTCCACATCTGGGATGCTTCTGGCCTGACAAACCAGGCTTTTCTGGACTACAGATCCTCACTTTTCTGGGTTGCATCCCCACTTCCCGGATGTCATGTTCTCCCTTTCCATGACTATTTTTCTGGCGTATGTTTTTAATTCTCTTCCTAAGAAAAAGCACTTTGAAAGAATTTAATGAGTACCTGAGTGTGTAAAATACTGTATTCAGCCCACAGATTTTATTGGTCTAGGGGAATAGCATTTGATTTATCTCTTGTTTCCCTAATGCTTGTGAAATTCTAGACCAGTTTGCGACAGAGAAAGACTCATTTATTTCCTTAACAAATTACATAGGATACCTAACTCCTAGAAGTCAACCTACAACTTCTGCATGTCAACAGCTTCCAGTAAGAGAACAACCAAAACCTTCCATTTTCTATATTATAAGCCTTCTCACTTCGCTGTCACCTTTGTGTTTCTGGCAAAACCAAGTAATGCTACCTAGCTCTCTTGCTATAGGAAACTCTGGGTAGACTTTTGACTTTTCTCATCTGGATGGTTGTGACTGGTTCCATCCACTTAGAATAATGTACTCAAGGTGTAACCATTCTGTGACATGTGACACTTTAATTTTCTGTTGTGTATGTACATTTGTACATATATCTACTATGTATATATTGCATTTTGTTATCTCTCATTAGTTGACAGAATTTGAATTGTTTCTACTTTGGGATTGTTACGCATAACATTCCTAGGAATATTTGGTTACACTTTATGCAGAATGCCTTTGTCATCCATCCTCCTATAGGTAGACCATTACCCATGCTCCTACAAGTAATTCAGATATGCTCACTGTTCACAAAGCTGGACTTAGAATGGTTTTTTGGGTCTATCTTCAGTCCCCTATTTGGAGTGGATTGGTGCTTGTTCACATCTTCCCAAGAAAAATCACAAAACCTCTTAACCAGGAAAGTCCCTTGAAGAACAACAGCATTTGGATTTTATTTTCTGTGTCCACCTTTAATTAATTTTTATTTTTGATTAAGATAGTGACTTTAGGTTTGAGTTTTTCTTGAATGGAAGGAAGCCAACTATTATCCACACACAGCTTTTCCATTGTCCTCCATCTCCTTCTATTTATCATGGAAGGTTTCTATTAATTCTTCAGTTTTAAAGGTATTTTTGGTGGGTGTGATAGTCTGGGTCTTTCTGAACTTGGAATACATCTTTTCAAGCCCTTCTGTCTCTAAAGGTTTCTGTTGAATACTCAGGTATTGTTCCAATGGGCCTGCCTTTCTCCCTTATACTTTCAATATTCTTTCTTTATTCTATTTTTAATATTTTATTGTAATATATCATGAGGAATTTCTTTTCTTGTCCTGTTTATTTGGTGTTCTGTAGATCTAGATGATCATATTTTTCTCTAGATTCAGGAAATTTTCTGCTAGGGTTTTACTGAAGATGCTCTCTATGCTTTTGCTATAGTATTTTTCTTCTATCCCCAAGATTTGAAGGCTGGGTCTTTTTATGATATTCCCAAGCTCTCCCATATTTGGTCATGTATTTTTAATTCATTATTTACCTTTACTGAGTGATCTAACTCTTCTGCCTTGTCTTCTGTCCCTACTTTTCTATTTTTGATGTGATCCATTCTATTGGTGAGGCTTTTCTCTGAAATTCTTAACTTGCCTGTTGATAGAGTTTTTCATTTCTAGCATCATTTCAGTTTTATTTACTTCAGCAATCCCAACTCTATTTCCATGTCTTGGATTGGCTTCCTTATTTCATTCATCTCTTTGTCATTGTCTTTGAGTTGTTCAAACATTATCATAATCAGTCTTTTAAATTCCTTGTCTAGAGTCTTTCTAGGTCTTTTTCATGAGGGTTATTACTACAGTATTTGTGGTTTTGGCAAAGATACGTTATTTGAGGTTTTCTTGTTTGATTCCTGCTTTGGGATTTGTGCATCTGTATTTAGTTTGCTGTTTGAGGTTTTCTTTATTTTTTGTTCAAGTTACCTTTCTCTTTCAGTAGAGTTGTTAATAGGTTCAAGATGGGGCTAATTCTTACACAGGGTTGGCATGTCAATACCTTCCGCTTGTCTGGTGTTTAAGGGTGCAGTCCCTATTACAGGTCTTCTGCTTGTCAGCTACAACCTGGTATTTTCAAGTCAAGAAGCTTAGAACATCTTTTCCCTAGCAAAGTAGGCTGGTTTGGGGTCCCAAGGACAGAAAGGACAACTGGAGCATCTGGATCAGGTAGCTGGCAGGCTCTGGTGAGCCCCAAGAGGTGGGAAGGCCTTGCTTTCCCTGCCGTTTGTGAGGAAGTAGTGGTCCCTAGCAAGCAGCCAAGGGACTTTTGGGGTGACCCAAATAGAGGGTGTTGAGAAAGGGGGTACAGTAGCATTTCTGGGTTTCTATACCATATATGATGGTTGAAAAATCCCTGGTAGAGAGCAGACTGAGATCTGGCAAGTTCCAAAGAGAGGGTAGAGGTCCAGGCAGAGGTGGTGGACCATGGCAAACAACCAAGGGGTTTTGAGGCTGTGTAAATAGAAGGGTTCGGGTGGCCTACCTTGGTATCCTTGCCAGGTAAGAAGTCTGGAAAGTCCCTAGAAGATACTGATCTGGGATCTGGTGAGTCTCAAAGGGTACCTCCTTCATTGCAAGGCAATTTCCCCCTTGCCTGCCCCAACCTGAAGTCACAAAGTCACCTATGACCCCCAGGATTTGAAAGGAAAAGCTACTGTTGGATTTGTATGCCCAGGTGCATCTCTAAAGCAATGTTTCCTTGTCCTTTTTAACAGTCACTACTCCTTCAGCCACTCTTTATCTCCCATTAGGTTTGATAAAAATCATCCACACTACACAAACTCCTTTCTCATCTTGTTCTTTTTATCAGGAGTTCTGGAACATACTAGTAAATGTCAGTATATGCCTAACGCACTACAGTCTTTTTTTTTTTTTCCGAGACAGGGTTTCTCTGTGTAGCTTTGCGCCTTTCCTGGAACTCGCTTGGGAGACCAGGCTGGCCTCAAACTCACAGAGATCCGCCTGGCTCTGCCTCCCGAGTGCTGGGATTAAAGGCGTGCGCCACCACCGCCCGGCCGCACTACAGTCTTTAACACTAATACATGCTAGCAGCTATGCATAAGTGCAGATTTAACAGATCATATTTGAAATCATATCAAAATTCTAAAACACATTTTAAAAGAAAAAGTCAGATAGAAATTGAGAATCAGTACATAAGATATTTTAATGTAAATTTTCATAAATATACTGAAACCCTAACCTCCTGTATACATAGTTCTTTTTAGCACAGACATAAGTTACTTTAACTATCTTGTAATTGGTATATTTAGATACTTCAGTTACTATTCTTTACTATTAAATTCTTATTAGTTTATCATCTGTTCTTCCCAATTCACTATTAATAAGTATTATTTTATACTGTACTATTCAGATGAAAGGTAATGGGATGCTGATAAAAATTGTTCAAATCCCATATAGTCAAATCCAGACTGAAAAGCACAGGGTCAATATAGGTCTTCTGGAATTCACAGACTGAATTTGAGTCATAACTCTGTATGACTGATTACCTTCCTGAGCTAGATAAAAAATGATAACAATATCTAAGATAAATTTTAGTTTTACATAAACTTTGTGACTCCTGCACAAATGCCTCTCAGACACTGTTTAATCATCTGTAACTCTTAACTCATGGCATCATACCAAATGTTCATAAACACTAGCTCATATCTTTCAAATTCAGATTCCAATGTCACTCTTCATGAGTCAGAATCCCAGGACCTACACTAGTTCTCTGACCTTGGCCATGTTACACAGTCTTTCTGTACCTTCTTTCTCTCAGCTCTCAAATTGATTTGATAAAGTCGATTAAATTAAAGGGTAATTTTGAAAATTAAGCATAATAGCACATGTATAGGGTTTCACATCTTCAAAATCTTATTATCATCGCCTGCAACTGTGCTCCGATGCATTGTGAAGTCTCACTCTGTAGTCATTTGCTTCTTAACTATTTTTCACTTTATTACAGTCTCTTCCCTAGCTCTTCTACACTCCTCCTGGCTCCAGAGTATTTAAAGCCATTTATATTTTTATATTTTAATCCACTGCAGCATCCAGAATATTCCACCCTCGAGTCATCACCAGTGATATACAGACAAAATGCACTGCCATCTTTAAAAACAATTCAAATTTGCAGAAAGGTATCTCGCTTCTAACGTCTGCATGATACTGAATCTCAAGGTTGCCTTTCCCAAACTGTTACCACTTTTTTCCCTTTCAGTAAGAAGAGAGGGAAAGTGCTAAACATCACAGCAATTGCTTTTAAGAGCTTCCTAACATTTTATCTTAACAGCTCAATCTTTAAAAAAAAATCTTTATTCCTACTCTAAGGCTTTTTTTTTTTTTTTTTACAAGTAGAAACACCGTTCAGTTTAATAGAAATTGAGCTATCCAGGGTAAGTTGCACTGGCTTCCAGCCAAAATGGACAAACGACTGAAATTTTACCTTGAGTCAGTATTTCTGCTCAAGTTCTTTGCCTGTTAAGCCTATTTTAATACTAATATATATGCTAGCTACCCAATAAGAATAGTCACACTTACTTGTTACCAGGCTCTACTTCATCTACTTTGTTTTCCAGAACCAGCTTGCTGGTCACTTTGTGTATTTTTAAGTTTATGAGTCTCACTCTTCCTAGTGACCCCAGAATTTATTCCTACCTCTGTCATAGCCTTTACCACTTTTTACATCAATTATTTAAAAACAAAAACGAAAACCAGTCCTACCACTAGACTGAGCCTGGGAGGAAGTGAGCATGGAGAGCTCCTCTCTGTCTCCAGGGTGTTGTGGTCAATAAAAAACAAACAAAAGAAAAGCTTTTAAGTAGTTTCATTGGAAGGCACATCTACTGTCTTTTGCTCAACCAAGTCCCTACAGGCCCCTCTGGTATGGCACAACTTTGACTCAAAATGTGTGACTCTGAATGAACATTCAGAGAAGTCCAAGCACTTCTTGTCATTATCAGTCCAAGTCATGAACAGGTATGCTCATCTCTGGGAATCTTCCTGGAGTAATAGAAAGAGACACTCTCTTTTCTTTGACCACTGTGTAGAATAACGAAAGTCTCAAGCTGGTGATAACCACTTTTTTCTCCCACCACATAGAGAGTACATATAGAATAATATTAATCCAGAAAAAAAGTGAGAGCTACCTTGCTGTAGGATGTCTTTCTTGACGCTGTGAATATGTATAGCTCCCATTGGCTAATAAATAAAGCTGCATTGGCCTATGGCAGGGCAAGATGGAGTCAGGCGGTAAAATCCAAGAGAGATAGTGAGAGGAGAAAGGAGAGGAGGGGGAGATGCCACCCTGTTGCCCAAGGAGCAACAAGATGCCAGCAGACTGGTAATGCCACGGCCATGTGGCAACATATAGATTAATAGAAATGGCTTGAGTTAAGTTATAAGAGCTAGCTAACAAGAAGCCTGACCCGTAGGCCATAGAGTTTGGAAATAATATAAGCTTTTGTGTGTTTACTTGGGACCAAGCGGCTGAGGGAAACAGGTAGGAGAGATCCGTTCCAACTGCGGGGCTGGGCAGGGCAGGAGAAACTCCCGCTACACTAATGATGCTCTAAAACTACCTTCTGATGATATCACCTGAGCCCCAGGGAAAGATATCTGCAGTCGACTCTTTCTTTTCTTAAGGTGGTTTGAATGCTATTGCTATTATTAACGTTTTAATGACCCCCCCCCAAACCACAGTTGCTCTTTAAAATGAGGGCATACTTTTTTTAAACTGTGGAGTTATTGAACATACCATAGTTTGGCATATCTTTAAATTCAGCAGCATCCTGTCGAAAATAATAACTGAAGCTGGGCCGTAAGTGGCGCACGCCTTTAATCCCAGCACTTGGGAGGCAGAGGCAGGTGGATCTCTGTGAGTTCAAGGTCCACCTGGGCTACAGAGTGAGTTCCAGGAAAGGTGCAAAGCTACACAGAGAAACCCTGTCTTGAAAAAAAAAGAAAGAAAATAATAACTGAAAGTGCTACCAATTGTTTTTATGGGAAAATGAAAGATAAAACATTTCTTACTTCTTTTTCAAATCTTCTGACACAATTTTCCTATTAGTAAGTAAATGTACATATGAAAATATAAATATATTGTAACATTTTTGTTATTTTTAATTTAATCAATGAAAATAAGCAAATAAAAAACTACAACAAGAAAAGAACTGTTGGGGTTTCTACTGATTTTTGTAAAACATTTAATGCCAAATATTATATAAGAGAGTTTTTACATAATTGATAACATGAAAATAAAATGTGTGCATACAGAACCCACCTATCATATAAACCTATCACAAGCATTCTTCAATTTAATATGAATGAATACAGAGCATCAGAAGGTGTTTGCTTAGTATTAGGACTCAGACCAAACCTCAAAGTTCTGATTTCTTATGCCTGACTGAGACCAGGAATAGATATCTTAAAGCTGCAGCACAGGCTAGTTTGAATTAAGCAGTACCTGGACTGCACATTGAAAAACCCTGTTCTCCAAGGTAAAGGGATCCGAAAGGGTCAACAGACTCAAAGTTAACATCTTACAAAATGAGAAATTAAAATGGTTTCCACAAAAGAAGTAAAAAAGAAAACACACAGAATTTAGTGCTCTATGTATTTTCCTAGAATCTATGAGACCAAAGATTTTGAAGATCTTGACGAACAGAAAAACAGAAATTCTAGTTCTACTCCTCTCCTATTCAGGAACTAGTCTTTTCCTTATTTTTTGTTAAATAGGGCATGAGAAACTGCTTAAAAATAATATGGTTTCACAACCCTTATATCTAAGGCATAAATTCTGGCACATTCTTAGAAACATAAAATGCTAGATTTTAAAGCAACCTTACAGATCATTTAACCCAGCTATTATCAGATGTTGCAATCTTTTTTGCCTTACTCCCTGAAAGTGGCCATTTGGTCTCTGCCTGAATATCTCCAATGACCCAAAACTCATTACCATATAAGAAAGTAATTATTTTCTCTTATGGTAAAAGTTTGTACTGATTGGTTGGTTGGTTGGTTGGTTAGTTGGTTGGTTGGTTGGTGATGTATTGTCTTTTCCCTTCTTTGTCTACCTCTCTATATAGGCTATTTATTAATCTTAGAACGCTCATTCATCAAAGCAGAAATGTATAGTTATCTTATTTGAAATATTATATATATATACACATTATTATACATATATTATTTTATAGTATATATTATTAAAAGTTGTTATGGCCCTTAAGTATTCTCATTTCTAGATTAAAGAATAAATTATTCAGCTGTTTTTCTTCTGATCTATATGACAGATCTTTGTCTACCAGGCAGCCTTCCTCACCTTCCCCTGCTTTACAAGTCATCCTGTGAGTTAAAGAGTTTATGAAAACAGGTAGGTTTACTCCAGTCCTCTATAAATATTCTGCATGAGTCAAAGCCAATCTTAAGGAGGACTTAGTACATGGTGCCTTCAACAGACAGTATTTCCTTTAACTAAGAGCAACAAAGAGAAGGCAAGATGACAAATCTCACCATTCTTCCCGGACCTTCA
The DNA here is from genome assembly GCA_902168425.1 of Peromyscus attwateri. NCBI lineage: Eukaryota > Metazoa > Chordata > Mammalia > Rodentia > Cricetidae > Peromyscus > Peromyscus attwateri. Next base: position 13,677 of record CABHPP010136853.1, read on the forward strand.
GCTAGAGCAAGGACTTCCGGACTTGTTGTACGCCACTAGAGCTGATGTGTGGTCTTGGTAACTCTTCTAGACCCATGATTTCTTTCCTCTTGGACTCCAATTTCCAAGAAATTAAAAAAAATCAAACTGGTAGAGTTGGGTGTTGACACATTCACTATCTAATATTCAATAGTCAAGATCATGCCTCTCTGTCCCATGGCCCTTACACTGCACTGCCACATTAAACTTGAGCAGCCAGTTCCTTTTTGCCAAAGACTGCAGTGATGACTCCAAATCAGAGACTAATTTTACACTAGTTTATTAAAGACTTAGAATTCAATGTCACCAACTTTTAGAAAGAGTTGAATTATTATTGAGCAAGATATACATGTATTCATATGTATATGTGTATTTTTGCCATTATAAATAATATTTTAATGATCCTTAGTTACTATCTGAAGCCAGGTAGGCATTTTGGCTTTCCTAGTCCTTGTATGAAAACAAATTTGATGTTGTGTGTCCTTCAGTCACTCTCCTCCCAAAGTCACAAGAGTTACTGACTCCATTCTCTTAACATTCATCACCTAAACTTGTTTTATGATCTGCATGGAACATCTGCAAACATCATAGGACGTTCCAATTAGGAAAAGTTGATGGATTAAGTCAGTTGTAAGCTTGGAGCATGGCCTTTACTCTCCTTTGTCAACATATGATATAAAATGGTAAATGTTGAAAGAGACCCACAAAGTGAATGTTTGCAGAACGTAGGAAAAGAAGAAACTTTTAGGATAAAGCAAATGAAGACGTGTTTGGGCTTGCAGAGATGGAAAGGCAAGAGACATCAGGAAATAAGGCTTCACAAGAGAAAAAAAAGAGCAAAAGTGTTCAGTGCATGGCCCAGTTCACAAGAGAGTGGTGGAGGTCAGAAAGCCAAGCATTACAGCTACAAGAACATGAAACACTAGGTATCTCCAAAGGAATCTCACTGGGGAAACAAAGCATCCTTAAGGGCAGGCCCCATGTCCAGCAGTAGAAGGCTAACACTAAAGGAACTCAATGGCGTCTTTGAAGGTTCTTTGTTTCATAATGTTGTGACTAGGATTTACCCCCCTACAAGGCTTTTGTGTGTGTGTATATATATATATATATATATATATATATATATATATATATAATCATGGCTTCTGATTTTGTGTTTTAATGGAATTTCTGTGTGTGCAAACATGTGTCTTTCTGTATCTATATATGTTTCTCATGCTTTTTCTTTGGCTATTTTCTTTAGTTTGTTTATCCTATTTAGATTTGGGTTTTTTTTGGGGGGGGGGGTTGCTTTATCTTGTTTTCTTTTATTATCATTCCTCAGATACCAGTTTATTTACTAAAAAGAGACATAAAGAATGTGGAGCCTGATGGGAGGCGAAGTGGGGAGGGACTAGAAGAGTTCAGGAGGGGAGGCCGTAATCAGAATATATTGTATGAAAAACCTATTTTTAATGAAATACAAAGAAGGAAATGGCTAAAAGTAAAACATAAAATAAAAATAGAAAAGAAATATCTGTAAGTTCTGAATATTTGCTTTAAAATAATTTAGTAATGCTACAATTAAAATTATAATTAATTATTTCTGTTTTGTGATAAATATCACTGAAGCAAATTCACAACACAAAAGGGACTCTTTCAATGAAGGAGGCACAAAAAGCTACTTCTAAGAGCTGGATAATGCTGCCACTAATTTGCTTCTACTGAAATAATCTGATTTTTGACTGGATAGATAAGATAAAGTATGGCATATAGGAAATGTAAAATCACCAAGAGTGTATCTATACTGATAAACTTTAAAAGCACAATTTTATGAATTAATTGCTAATATTTTCTTCTAATAAAAATAACTTTATTGTAAGGAACTCATATATAAAAATTGCTAATATTTTCAATTTTATTCTTGTGAAAACTTTGTAGACTTGTGTGGATAAAATTGATGACTGCCCTGCTGAGTTAACATCCAGTCTCTGTGTTGTATAAGCAAGTGTGAGCATAAGCACATGTAATACATATGTACAATATTGGTTGACTAACTTTTAAAGCATAATGATACACAATGGAATGATTCTTAACCAAACATCATGGTTTTTTAGGATTTACTGGCCTAATAACAACAAAGAAGGGCTTGGGTGTGTAGCTCAGTTGTAAAGCACTTGCCTAGCATGTGTGAGGTTCTAGGAACAATCCCCAGCAATACACACACACACACACACACACACACACACACACACACACACACACCCCAATACAAATAATTTTGTACTGTACTCTCCTTTGAAAATGTTACATTACAATGATAAAATCACTCTTCTTTCCTTCTTCCTTCCTTCCTTCCTTCCTTCCTTCCTTCCTTCCTTCCTTCCTTCCTTCCTTCCTTCCTTCCTTCCTTTCTCCCAGTAACTTCCTTTGTGTTCCCACAAGCATAAGTATTCTAGTAGCTGGCTGCACGGACAGTCCATCAAGAGAAGACTGATGTTAACCCAACACCAAACAGAGAAACAAAATCAAGAAACCATGAACCTCCTGAGATGTAACCTTCTTATCTGAACATGACACATGTTGTATTTTTATTCAAATTATGAATTCCCAGGACAGACCTAATCATATCACATTTCAAAATAAATTGGAAATATGCAAAAATGGCTTGTAGGACTTGTAGTAGTCGACAATGAAATGCTTTTGTTTTTTGTCTTTTGTTTTAGGCAGGGTCTTCCTAAGTAATTCAGGCTGGCTTCAAACCTCTTACCCTCTTGTCTCAGTGCTGTGAGTATAGGCATCTACCACTACATGTTCCTATGAACAGCTTTGGATACACATGGTAGTTGAAAATTGACTTTAGATTTTTTTGAATTAGGTGGGTTGGGTGGGTGTCGAGGAGAGGGGCGTTGTGCACATGAGTGTAGATACCCACAGAGGGTAGAGGTATCAGATTCTCTGGAGTTAGAATTACAAGTGATTGTGAGCTGGAATTATAGGTTGACTGAGCTACGTGATGGGGACGCTGAGAACCAAACTCATGGATGCTGAGAAGTGAACTCAATTCTTCTTCAAAAGCATTGTGTGCTATTAACCACTGAGCCATCTCTCCAGGGTTATATGGCAGCTTTTATGTTAAGTATCTGATCTAAGTTATAAGTAGATATAGGAAGCTAAGTAGCAACTCTGTATCTATTATAGGGGACAAAAAACAACAGAATGTCCAGTTCTCAGGCGGTAGTTCTTCCTGGGGTCCTTCATTCCCCTCCAGTTGATTCATGTCACTTTATTGTCTTATCCACTGTAGACATTATCTGTCAGGTTCCTGTGATAATAAATCAAATTTAGCTTGGTTTTCAACTGCTATCAACCTATTTCCCCTGCTTATATTGCTGGGTTTTGTCCCTCAATTTTCCCCACCCCTGGTGTCAGTTTTCTTACTATCATTTTGAGGAAGTAAAGAATAAATCACCAAATTACACTCACTTCTATATCATATACCAGAAATAGTTATTAATACTATTAAACATTCTAAATGGAATTTTTACCAGTAATATTTAAGGCCAAATATTGCTCTTAACTGAAGGGAAAGACCATGTAGCATGTATGCTGATCTAGAATGAGTATCCCCAATTCAATACCCAGTATAAGAGTACAAGAAGAAAGTATTTGCAAACCCAACAGGTTCAGAAAAGAGAGGACTAGCCTGGTTATCTGGTCCTTGATAAAAGGACGTTATAAAAACCAGGACTTTGCACATAGTAAAACTGAGCAATTGTTTAATTCCTCCTACACCAAAGTGTCAGGAATGTCTTAGTGAACTAAGGGGAACATAAGAGACATACATATTCACTTTATAAATATAATCACACGAAATACACCAAACCAAGAATTAAATACACAGTGTGATACTTGTCATTAAAGAATTACACAAGCTTCATGGAGTCATGGATGGTAAATATACTAATATAACATACAGAAACCCATCATTACTATATATAATATTATTTTTGTCACATTGTCAAAAAAAAGCAGTCAACAAATGCTTTTCTCCTTTGGGCTAAGACCAAGAAATGCAGCATGTAACAAAAATCACAGTGGCCATCAGCTTTATATACAGGGTGGGAAACAACCCTTTGGCTTATACATTCCTTACAAAGCTAAAATATGAGAAGTTCAACCACACAGGGAATAGGTTGAGAAGGGATTCGATAGAGGGATGGAGGGCAAATGGTAGATGCCAAAGTGCTTGAAGAGGGGGTTATATTGGCCTGTTTGGCTGCAATAGTGAGTTAAGCTCACAGAAGTAGTCATTTTACTACTATGTTCATGTAGCAGAACAATAGTAGTAGGTTCTCTCCTAGAGCCTATGACCTGTCTAGACACAGGTTCTTAGTTCCACTAACAGTGCCATGTGTGGGCTCCATTTTGTGGAACGGGCTTTAAATCTAATCAGAAAATGATTGGTTATTCTCATGTGGTATAATGCTACTATTGCTCCGGTGGGCATATTTTGTTGGGACACTCATTATTATAGCTCACAAGGTTTGCAGCTGGGTAAGATGGATGATTGCTTTTCTTCCCTGGTAGTGTGCAAACGCAGCACCCTCCCGCACCATAGAAGCTAGTCAGTAGGGATGATGTTTCCAAGTGTGTACAAGCTTGATTTTTCCAAGTATCATGTCTCAAGTACATGGCGTCTTCATTGATACAGTCTTATTTTCAAGTTCTGGAAGGTAATCAAGAGCAATGGATATACCCTGTAATGTTTAGAGGTCTATGGAGTTTCTCTGGCCAACAACTCAAAAGAGGGTAAAATGTTCCTGGCACTGGGATTTTATTTGCCAGACTGTGCTATTAGGGTTATTGTCTTCCTATTATAAACTTCATTTAGAATCTTTTTATATATGTATGTGATGTATATGTATGTGTATATATATCTATTTTAGGAAGCTTCTGCAGTAGTAGATATATTTGTGATGTTTCAAATGTCTTTAATGTTGGTTATCCCTCCTCTATTCCTTTCTATTCTCTGCCCTCTGATCTAAAACCCCATTTAATCTTTCCTGTTCCCTTTTTGTCTTTCCCCTCTTTACATCACTGTACTCTATCTCTCTACCCTTGAGTGATACCCCAACTCCCATGACACCTTACTAATTTCCTAGCTTCTATGGGGATTCCAAATGAAGCATACGTATCTAAAGATTCAAAGCTAACCTCCACATATGAGAGAAAACATATGATGTTTGTCTTTATGGGTCTAGGTTGCTTCACTTGGGATGATCGTTTCTAGCTCTATCCATTTACCTGAAATTTTTGTAATTTCATTGTTACCAGCTGAATAATATTTCATTATACAAGTATGATACATTTTCCTTGTTCATTCATCACTTGATGGATATCTAAGCTGTTCTATTTCCTGGCTATTGTGAATAGAGAAGTAATGAACACGTATGAGCAAGTATCACTGGAGGATACCGAATCCTTTGGGTATATGTCTGTACTGAATAGTTTTATGTCAACTTGACATGAGCTAAAATCATCTGAGAGGAGGGAACCTCAATTAAGAAAATGCCTTCATAGGATTGGGCTTCAGGCAAGCCCGTAGGGCATTTTCTTAATTAGTTACTGATGGGGGAAGGCCTAACCCATTGTGAGTGGTGCTATCCCTGAACTGGTGGTCCTGAGTTCTATAAGAAAGTAGGCTGAGCAGGCCATGTTCATAAAGCCAGTAAGCAGCACCCCTCCATGGCCTCTGCATCAGCTCCTGCCTCCAGGTTCCTGCCCTGTTTGAGTTCCTGTCCTGACTTCCTTCTATGATGAACAGTGATGTGGAAGTATAAGCCAACCTTTCCTTCCCAACTTGCTTTTTTTGGTCATGGTGTTTCATCACAGCAATAGAAACCCTAAGACAATGTCCAAGAGAGGCACAGCTGGATAGTGGTAGACCTATTCAGCTTTTGAGTAACATCCATGCAGATTTTGATACTGGTAGCACTGATTTACATGCCCACCAGCAATGAATAAGTGTTCCCCCTTTCCCCACACCCACCCTAGCATGTTCTCATTTGTTTTTTGGTTTTGGTTTTGTTGCCCATTCTACTTGGGTAAGATGAAATCTCAAAACTGTTTTGATTTTCATTTTCCTAGTGGTTAAGGACATTAAGCATCTTAAACACTATTTCTAAACCATTTCTATTTTATTTTATTTTTTATCTCTCAGTCTAGTTCCTTGCCCCTGGGTTATTTGTTCTCTCTCTTTTAATTTTTTTAAAATTTATTTATTATGTATACAGTGTTCTACCTACATGTATGCCTGCATGCCAGAAGAAGGCACCAGATCTCAGGTGGTTGCGAGCCACCACAGGGGTGATGGGAATTGAACTCAGGACCTCTGAAAGAACAATCAGTGCTCTTAACTTCTGAGCCATCTCTCCAGTCCTTATTTGTTCTCTTAATGCTAAGTATCTCAGTTCTTCTTATATTTTGGATACTAAACCTTGTCAGATGTACAGATAATAATGATTCAGGCCTAATTTTTGAGGTCCTTGATTCATTTGGAGTTGAGCTTTGTGTAAGGTGAGAGATAATCTATTAATCTATTTCTTTCTTCTACATTCAGCTATCCAGTTTGACCAGAGCCATTTGTTGAAGATGCTGTCTTTTCTTCTGTGTATATATTTTGGCTTCTTTGTCAAAAAACAGTGTGGACCTTATATTAGAGTCCTCAATTCTATTCCATTGATCATTGTGTCTGTTTTTATTCTATTACCATATTGCTTTTTAAAATTACTATAGCTCTGCAATATAACTTACAATCAAGGATAGTGATATCTCTAGTACTTTTATTATTCAGGATAGATTTCTCTATCCTAGATTTTTTTAGATTTTTGAAAATTTTTGTGAAGAATTACATTGGAATTTTAATAGGAATTGCACTGAATCTGTTAATTGCTTTTGGTAAGAAGGCTATTTTCACAGTACTAAAACCACCAGTCCTTGAGCATGGGAGATCTTAAGGTATCTTTTCCAATTTCTTTCTTCAGTATCTTGAGGTTTTAATTACACAATATTTTACTTTCTTGGTTGGATTTACCCAAGATGTTGTTTGTCTTTTTAAAAAATAATCCACTAAGTTCAGTTAGTGATGTACACATGTGTATGGGTGTTGGGCCATCCTCTGGAACATGGGAAACCTACCAGAAGGAATACTCTCAAAAAAATGATTATTCTCCTCCCCCCAGCAGCCATCAACTGTCAATACCTCCTTGATTAGGGGTAAGGCCTTGTGGGTTCTTGTCTATCCATGCTGACTTTGGCTGGCTTGATGTTATACAGATTTTGCGCAGGTAGGCACATATTCTGTGAAGTCATGAGTGCAATACTCATGTCATGAACAGAAGACAGCATTTCATAGCAGTTCTCCCCTATCCTCTGGCTCTCATAGTCTTTTGTCTGCCTCCTTTCGGTGATGTTCCCTGAGCCCGGTGGGGGCTGGGTAATGGGCAAGTTGATATAGATCTCATATGTATGGCTTAACACTCACCGTCACTCATTCTCAGCACTTTGATCAGTGGAGTACTGTTGAGTACTGCAAAAAGAAGCTTCTCTGATCAAGGTTGAGAGCAGGCCAGGTGGATAGATAGCAGCATAAACATTTAGACAGCAGACTAACAACGTGACCAGTCATGTGGTGAAAGTAATTATGCCAGTAAAGTCAGAATCAATTGAATTTTTGATTTATTGTTATTTTCCTCATCATGTAAAACTATCTCATTTTATGAGATAATGTAGGCATTTCTATAGTCTATAGCTGTACACTTGTCTCTGGTATTTATTAGCAGAAACTTCATCCTAGTAAGAACTTGTTCTTTCAGTTGGTGCTGCCAGTAAATCTGAACAGTCTAGCTCAGCATTTGATAAGCAACTTATCAATATGTAAGCAAATAATCATGGCTGTTGCTAACACTCATAACTTGTACATACTATCATAGTGTTCAGTAAATTTTAGTTTTTTTTTTTACTAGATACTTATTTTAGGAAGACAGAGTAGTTTTTTGTATGTGCTGCATGTTTAGAGAAATACTAGTGCACCAAATGATATAGGTATTAATTTTTAGAGAAATTCCCAAAGCACATATAAGAGCAATGTAAGGGAACTGATAGCTGTGATAATAAACAGAAAAGTAGAATATCAGAATTAAAACAATTTAAAGGAAAATAATGCTAAGCTCTTACTTTTTATATAGGAATTACCATGTTAGTATTTTTATAATTATCATTTTATTATGTCTGTATTTCCTAAGTCAATACAATGTGAAATTCTAAATTTTCATCCTAAGCAATTGTTTATTGTCGTTTTTATAACCAGTTAGAAAGTAATATTGGTGTCATTTTTTAGGTTATCTGTTCTTCCAATTTAGTAGCACAGGCATCTCTACCTTAAACTGCATGTCACTGGCAAACATAATTTCAGTTCAATTAAGGATTTACGTATCCTGTAGCTACTGTAAACAGAACGGGATCATGTGTAGAACTATAAACATGAAGCAAACAACACAAGAAACTTTAAAAATATTTTTTCATATACTGCTGGGTATTCAACAGTTAAATATTTCAAAAGAACACTTGTAGAGATATGTCTTAAAATATTAATACTCCAATACAGAAATTTTACAAGTTAAGGTAATATGCATGCACAAGATATCCACTTTAAATTTATATGTCCCTTTAGGCCACCCTGTGTGTATAAGTTTACTACAATCTTATCTCAGGAGGTATATATGTAAACTGGCTGTAAAATATTTTCTTGAGGTGCAGAGTAGTTTGGGGGATTATTTGAAAAGGACCCATAAAGAACTGTTGTAGAGAAAGCCTCCATAAAGATAAGGGGAACACTATAAAAGTAAGGAAGAAAATACTCTTCTCATACAAGAATAGGAAAAAAATCATTCCCTCCATTTTCTAACAGTAGATTTGCTACAAATTCATAGGACATAGCCTCACAGCCATCTGGAGTGTTCACATCTGCATTGCAGCTTACATCTTGCCAAATCATTGAAATACAATAGCTCCAGAGATTACAATACAAACACCAAAAAATGCACAGTAGCTTCCATAAAAATGAAAGAAAAAGACTCTGCTACAAAATCAGGATAAGTATTTAAGTTTTAAGAAAGAAATTGGCATGTGTGTCTACCAAGAACCTTTCCTACGAAGTTCTTTAGTTTAAGTATTCTTTGGGAATATTGAGTGGAGGAAGAACCTCAGAAGAGTAGCAATCAGAGATTTATGGGATAGGAGTAAACAGTACAAGAACTGGGTGATACTTGTGAAATCATGTGAAGGTAGATAAACTGTATTGTGAATAAAATATCCTGCAACCAAAATAGCTTCCAAATAGAAAAGAAATTAGTCATCTGGGAGAAATTTGCTGAAGAATCTGTCAATGTCCTGAAAACTCTAGTTGAAACACTTAATATTAAATGTAACTCATAAGTCTGATGAAATACTTTTAAATTTTGATTATTTTGAACTTCAAACTTTTGTTTTTAAAATAAGATGTGTTGTTTAGGCATGTGGAGTGGTATCCTTGTCCAACTAAAGCTTAACTAGGTTATGTCAGTTGCTAAGATAAAACTATTGCTTATTAGTTAACTAATTAAACATTACGTACAATTAATTTAAACAAGCTTCTAAACTGAAAGGCAAAAATGGGAAAACTTTTTTTTCTTCAAATAGAAGTGTAGAGCAAACAAATTGTGTCACTGTCAAGGAAAATGCTGGACTTGGTGGTGCTTCTGGTTTTATTGGTGTTTTACTTTAAACTGGAGCAACTTTCTCAGTTTCTTTCACTTTCTCATCAGCTCCTAAATGGTTAAACAAGATTGAGAAGAAAGATACTATTTGTATAAGAATTATAAATACTCATAGATGATAGGATGATTTCACAACCAAAAAATCCTTTTGCCACAGTTGAGGGAGTTGAGAGTTAAAGATTTCAGATACTTTGATATTGTGTGAATATTAAAAATGTAGACCCTGAGGATGTACAGAAGAAAACTCCACTAAAACAACTGAAAGTAAATGCTGGCAAGAAGATCCCTGGAATGCCAGTTGACGCAGCCACTTTGGAAATTAGCATGGTGAATCTCAAACCATTTAATTAAATCTACCATATGACCCAGCTATACCACTATTTGGCATATGCCCAAAGCATCAACATCCTTCTCCACAGATACTTGCTCAGCAATATTCATAGCTACCCTACTCACAATAGCCAAGAAATGGAAACAGCATAAATGCTCTTCAACAGATGAATGGATGATGAAAATAATGCTTGCTTCTAAAGAGGGAAGGGGGATATAGAGAGACAAATACTAAAATGTTAGTTGTTAGGGGCAGTATGGGCTGGGAGGAAATCGAGGGACTTAGGTAAAAAGTAGCAGATATGTAAAGTTAATAAGTCTAGGAACCTAATGAAACTATAGAGCCAATGAAATTGTACTGGATTAGAGATTTTGGTTAAGCAGAATTTAACTTGTCAAAAAATAAGTGTGTGAGATGACAGATATGTTAATCTGCTTCAGTATGGTACTGATTTTATTATCTGTGAGAGTCTCATAATATCATGTTATAAACCTCAAATAGACACAATAAATTTTATTTCATAACATAAGGAAAATCATAATACAACTCCATGAAATGATTCATGCTCTATACTAAACATATTTCCTCAAATAATTTCCATTAAAAGGAAAGCAAAGCTGAGGAGGAGCATTCTAAGATACAATTTGAGAACAATTTGAAAATTTTCACCTTTGCTGGATATTGACCTATATTAGACAATTCTGGTAGGTATGGTAATAATATTGAAGTAGTATAGAAAATGCTTATTATTAGGTATCTATGGGGGTGAAATATCACATGTCAATTTGCCTTGAAATTATTCAGTAAAAGTGAATAGATTTAAAATAAATGTTACTGTTCATTATGATACTCTCTAGTCCGTTCTTTAATTTGAAATTGTCCATAATTCTCCATTTCTCAGCATCTACTGACCAAGAGACCAAGGGGTTTCTGCAGTAGAAGAGAAAAGGTAAATGCATATTAGATTACCCTGAAAGTGCTGCATAGCCTCCCAGACCCTAAACACAGATGTACTTGAATTTACAAACCAACTTTACTACCCCATAGTTGCTTGACCCACGATATATTACTTAAAACCTTCAACATTACACTTTCTTTACATAAAATGAGGAAAATAGTATCTACATCAGCATCATTGTGTGATTAAATATTAATGCACAAAACTCTTAGCTTATAAGGTCATGTTCAAACCTTCAGACTGTTTTATAATAACTATATTCCCCATTTCTCCTTGTGTAATAGTTTTGGGTTCCGGGTGTATACAATTATATCTTTGTGTGATAAAGTGCATAATCCACCATGTTACTATATGCTGCATAAGCATTATATTAATTATATCTTATACAACATTTGCTTAATTTGTTTTATAAGTAAACATTTGGCCATCCTTATTTTTACCTTAAACTTTTTGTTGTTTTGAGTTTTTCTTTAGCTATTTTTAACTTTTAATGTATGGTATTGAGAAAGAATGCAAGAAATAATGAGAGATGAGTAAGTTCTGTACACAAATATTTAAACTGAAAATCTCCAAAGCAATAAATGGCAGAAGAAACACTCACACTTAGATGTACCCTCCTAACATTTTAGAAATGAGGATAAAGATAAAAATCCCCAAAACTACTACAAAGAAATGAAATCCCATTTTAATATAATATATCCCCTCTGTGAATTGGATCTCAAAAAGCAATGGAACAAATGTCTTTCAAGTTTCTATGAGAAACAAAATCAGGCCTAAATTTCTACATTGCAAGTATATCATGAAGTGAAGGAAAAAGAAACATTTTAAGTAAGGAAGAACTCAGAATTCTGACCTTCCATGCAGACCTCCGCCCTACTGGCTTTTATAAAATTATTTAAATTAGTTTATATTAGAGATATCCTAGTAGAAGACACATAGCAACCTGTGGAACTCCCTTCCCCACAGACTCCTCTAGTCAGATGACTAGGAATCCTTGACTTCGTTACAGAAAAGAATTCAGGATGAGCTAGAATAAAGCACAGTTGGGATTTATTTAAAAATGGGCATTTTTACCATAGATTTGATTATGGATGTTAATAGAGAGATGCTCAGGGAAAGGATAAGACATTAGCATGGAATTCTCAAAGGAGAGTTACATTTAATTGTCCTTACAGGGCTATGTTTCAGTGGGTAAAGGTGCCTGATGCCAAGCCTGAGTATTTGAGTAATCCATGGTAGAAGGAAAGATCCAATTCACAATAGTCGTCATCTGACCTCCACAGGTGCCCCATTGGACAAGTGTACAGGTACAAATATTTTTAGTTGCCCTTACCATAGCCTTATATATTATTTTGGTAAACTCTTGAGTTATCTTGCAAGTGTTGCTGGGAGATTTAAATGAGATCACAGAGTGGTTTCCTGAGGTGCATTGAATAGTATTACAACTGATAACATCCCTAGATCACAATAACTGCATGGGAAGTTAGGATGCTTTTAGTGTGAACAAAGTTTATAGTCCTGTTTGTAGGATTCTCAGAAAACTGAAGGTTTATAGCTAGTAAAGGAGTCAGGCTATATTGTAAGGTCATTCATATGGCTCATTGTTACTTTAATGTTCTTATCTGAAAATATAAAAGGAAAGGCATCTCTGTGGAAAGAAGCTTCATAGAAAATGTTGATTGTGCTGGAATTGCAGGCTCTCAGCCTGGGAGAGAAGTCATCTGAACTCTTGAGTGAGAGACCCCTTTCCTTTCTCATGCTCCAGTAATTTCCCTGCTTCAGTTTAGAAAGGAGAGGAAGGAAGGCACAGGAGGAGGAGGTAGAATCACCTCTTCTAGCCTTCTCGGAACTCAAAGAGATAAACTGTTGCAGAGTGTGTAAATGTTTGGCCCCTGACAGTTCTAAAACCAGCCGCCTGTTTTCAATACACCAACTAGAGACAAACAATAGTGAAAATCTAACTCTAACTTATGGTACTGACATGAAGCTTGGATTTAAATAGAGAGCAAAGAAATGTATACTGTGATGGCTAGTTTTTGTTTTTTATGAGTTTTATTAAAATGTGATTACATCATCTCCTCTCTTCCCCTTTCCTTCCTCCAACTCTACCAAAGATGGCTAATCTTGACTGTCGATTTGACACACACAGAGAAAAGGACCCTCACTCAATAGAGGAAATGCCTCCACTTGATTGGCCTAAGGTCATGTCTGTGAAACATTTTCTTGAATAGTGATTGATATGGGAGGGCCCAGCGCACTGTGGGCAGTACTGCCCCCTTGAAGGTGGTCTTGGGTTCAAAAAAAGTTGGTAATCAGTGTTCCCCTGTGGTCTTCAATCCTTGCTTCCAAGTTCTTGCCTTGAGTTCCTGGCCTGGCTCTCCTTGGTGATGGACTGTAACCTGTAAGTCAAATGTTTTATCACAGCTGCAAACCAAACTAGAACAACAACTGGGAAGTTCTGGTCAAGGTTGGTCTCAAACCATCATTAACTCATCAGTCTTAGCTCCAGCCTCTCCTGCAAGTTGGAATTACAAATTGTAAGAAAATGTGAAATCTCTTCCTGGGAGACAAGTTCATCCCCAGGCTGGCACCATCTTCATCACTTCCCTTCCCTTCTTTTAAGAGTCCTGGAAGCTGGGCAGTGGTAGTGCATGCCTTTAATCCCAGCACTCGGGAGGCAGAGGCAGGTGGATCTCTGTGAGTTCAAGGCCAGCCTGGTCTACAGAGTGAGATCCAGGACAGATACCAAAAACTACACAGAGAAACCCTGTCTTGAAAAACAAAAACAAAAACAAAAACAAAAAAGAAAAAAAAGAGAGTCCTGGAGACATTCCTATTTCGTGGGGACAATTTTATACCACATGTCCTTTGAGATACATCCAATCCTAAACACAGAGTTATATACATTCTAATATTCAGTGAAGAATTGCAGATTATTTTAAATGCTATTCTGAGAAGTATCCATCACCGTTCTTATTTCAGATATTATCTATTTTTCCCTTCATTCCATCCAGTAAAAAAAAAAAAACTGTAGGCCAAATATCTCTGAAAGTTCAATATCCAAAATATTCCCAAATGTGAAATTTTTTGAGTACTACAAGACACGAAAAAGGAAAATTCTACATCAGATTGTATATGGACAGGTCAAAATCAACATTAATTGAATTGAAAAACTATATAAAGTTACCTTCAGGTTATTTATGAGATGCATATAAAACACCACAAACTTCCTATTAGATGTGGGTCCCATCACAACATATCTCAACATCCCATGCAGATATTCCAACATTTGAAATGGGGAACACTCTGAGTCAAGCATTTGGAGAAGGGATTCTCAACCCGAACCCCACTTCCAGGAAACTTAGTCATAAATTTTAGAGCACCTTATGCTGTCAAACACCCTCCTACTCCTCTGTAGATTATTTAAAATCACATCTCATTTTCCACGACTTTCCATGTTTACTTCCTTTGATCAATATTTTTAAATCTCTACTTTCTTCTCCCAATAAAAGGATCTCCTTTCCATTCATTCCTCGGTGTTATCCTTCAGAATGGAGTCTTTATATAATAATTACCAGTTCCTTGTAGTAAACAGAAATGAATACTAAAGAGTTAAAAGTGTCGTGTCATTGCTACATCAATTAGAAACACAAAGATAATGTTCCCAGCTGTAGCATCTGGCTCCCTGGCAATTTCATCAGGCAGTGCCAGCCGTGATCGTAGAACTGGGGGCTTGTCACAGGGATTAAGCTCTTGTGCAACTGTTTCTGCCACCTCGGTTCAGGATAGTACAAGTTGGTTTTCAGTTGTTTTCTTCTGAATAACTCCTGCTTTTCTCTCTAGTCAGACTTTTTAAACACACACAGGAGATACGGTTATGGAGAGAGTCTGAATTCTAATGTGTCTTTAAAGAGATGGACACATGCAACACAGTCACTTTCAATTTCGGTATGATGTTGGTATAATTTCTTTTCAAATATAAGTAAAGCAATGGGTTTTAGTGCTTTTGTACAAAACATTTCTGTTGACGCGCAAACAGAGCTTTTTAAAAGTAGGCAAGCAAAATCTCAAATGAGTATGTTCCACCCTGTTAAAGAACTTATAAAAATACACTACTTGTCCAAGAGACTTTTCTGATCCTCTTTAACTATCAGCATATTTAAAAAAAAAAAATTTTGAGGGGGGTGGTTCTTACTGTGTATCCAGGCTGGTTTGGAAGTCATTATGTAGACAAGGTCAGCCTTGGACTCACAGAGATCCACCTCCCTCTGCCTCCCAAGTACTGGGATTAATGGTGTGCACCACCAGACTGGCAAAAAAGCATTTTTAATAGAATGCATTTTCATCTTCCTCCTGAATTTATTTGGTAGCTTCAGATGCTAAGTTACTAGTTAGCCATCAGTGTTATTTTCAACTTAAGTCTAATGTTTTCTGAGCAGCTTTGTTCTTTCAACAGTATGGTAGCTTTGGATAAGAATCAGATTTTAAGATCAGAGAATCAGATTTAAAACAATGGTAGAACTTAGAAAAAAAATTTTTTTTTGCATTTCCATTTATTTCACAGAAAATGAAACCCCAAGCTAATGAAGTGTAAGTAATAGGCTGGAAGTAGCACCGATTGTTAGGAGAACCAAGTTCAGAAGTCAAGCCCTTTAAACCCCAGGCAAGTGTACTGCGTCCTATCCTCCTCCACCCTACTTTAAGCCCACAATTTAGGATGCTTAGCTCTACTTTTCTGTTGGAAGTCAACCTTACATCAGTCCCCACCCTCCTGCCCATCTACTATTTCATCAAGTTGTCAGGCTCGGAGCCAGGTACCTTTGTCCACTGAACCATCTCCACCGTGCTCTTTATTTTTTTATTATTTTTATTAGCTTACAAAGCAGTGGGCTTCCTAGGGCTTTTTTTTTTTCATACATCCCTAGCTTTGGTTAATTCATCGCCTCCCCTCCCCCGCTTCTGACTATGCTTTCTTAATAAACAGAGTGGTTAGTGCTGGCAATTATCTGTAGTTTCTCATGCTAATCTGCATCCTACTCTAGAAATTATATATGTAATTACATATTATAATATATAAATACCATTATATATATTCACTACTGTGTTTTCCTTTTCCCATTATAGGAAAGCTGTGTATGAACAATTTCTCAACATGTACTGCATTCTAAACTAATGATTCTCATCTAGTCTTTGATATGGTAGCCAACTCAGTTCTTCTTGAAACATAATTATCACTATTATTATCCAATACCTATTCACTGGGTTTGACTGGCCCTGTATCTCACACATTTTCACACTCAAGATGTAGCACCTGTAATTTCCGTTTTTTTCAGTCTTATTAATTGATAGTTTGGTTTGATTTGGAAGGTGATTAATTATTTCAATAGGTAGCTGTTCTCAGGGAATGAGACAAAAATATTTCTCTGCAGGTTAGGTGTCACTAAAGAAATTGGGTCAGAATCCATCAAGCTGTGGTACAAGCACACAAGCAAGAGCTCTAACACTAATAAATGTATAATGTCAGGAGACTAAAGAACGATGACAGCCTCACTGTTAGTTCCCTCGGGCATCTAGTTGTCAAGTATGGACTCTGCACTCTGCACAGAGGAAGAATAATAGTGTTTGAGATGCTTGGAAACAGCAGCTAGGACCTAAAAACATCTTGAAGGAAGATCACAAAGAAAGTAGCTAATGAAGAAAGGATCTATCTGACTGCCTGATAGGCAGACAGAGAGGGAGAGGGGCCATGACTGGATAAT
Organism: Peromyscus attwateri; assembly: GCA_902168425.1. Lineage (NCBI taxonomy): Eukaryota > Metazoa > Chordata > Mammalia > Rodentia > Cricetidae > Peromyscus > Peromyscus attwateri. The sequence goes on from CABHPP010136853.1 coordinate 30,540, forward strand.
AAAGATGGCAGACTTCCAAGATGACTTCTTTCTCACCTTCCTGACTTGAGACAAAAGCCTAACGGCTTAAAACAAAGGCCTAGTGAGCCCCCTTCTGGTGGACTGGTTCAACAAGTTTCAAGGGCAAATCGGGACAAGTTTACACAACAGTTATGGGCCAATAAGCCATCCTGTCTTCTTTCAAACTAACCAAACCTGAATTAGGGGAGGAAGACCCTTCAAAGACTTAAAAAATAAAACACCCAGACCTCAGTAAGAGGGCAGGCTTGGGCTTCCCAATACTACCCTTTGCTTTGCGGGGGCTCTATCTCTCTGTGTGCTCGCTGTATGTGTAACCACAAGGCATTTGTATAAAAGTTAATCAAAGCTTCCATTATCTTTGCTTCCTAAGAGTTTATACTCTAAAACGATACTGCTGAATGTAAAAGACATCAACCTGATTTATGCAAGTAGGGTTTTTATGTTAGTGTTGTTTTACTATTTGAGAGTATTTTCAACTCATAATGTTGCAGGCTGGTAATGTAGCTCCATCAGTAGAGTGCTTGCCTAGCAACCAGGAGGCCATGAGTTCGATCCCTGAGGACAGCATATACAGGGTGTGGCAGTGTATACTTGTAATCCTGGCACTTGGGAGGTGGAGACAGGGTAAACAGAAGTTCAGAGTCATCCTCATCAACAAAGTAAATTTGAGTCTAGCCTGGGGTAAGTGAGATTGAGATCTTATCTCAAGCAAACAAAACAGAATAAAAACCAAAGTACAATGCTATTGAATTACCGTGGGGGGTGACAGAATGTGAGAAAATAATAGAGCAATTGAGAAGAGTCAGTGAAAGGGGGAAAGAACAGGAAGACGTACAGGATGGAGGATTTTTCTTTGAGTCAAGATCTAACAAAATACATCAGACATAGCCAATGATGCAGGCCTCAGGCCCAGCTCAAACCTCTATTCAGCCCCAATCCGAGTGACTGCTTAGAATCAGGATTAATCTGAGGCCAGTACAGAAGGCACCCATGAATCCCTCTTGGAGAAGCCTCACGGTCCAAGATACCCACAGACCACTTCAGACGCCCATGAGTCTTCCCAGTTGGGACTCCTCTGAGTCACGTATGCTCTTTGTAATTTAATCTAGAGTCAGTCAGAGAAAGAAGTAATTTGACTTCATAGCAGGTATTCCTACACAGAGTAGTTTGCAAAGGGACCTACTACAGCTAATTATTAATGTCAACAAAGACTACGTGGCAATGAAATTCTGTAGCCTGAATGTAAATGTAGATGTATTCGTAGTTTAACTGTCTGCTATTAAATAAAACCTCTGTAGGGAGTCAAAATTTTCAAGGGAAGCACTTCTAATCAATACATTCCAACGCATCAGACATACTAACAGGCGGTGTCCTTAGCTGTAGTATGCAGGCCATTTCATAGAATTCTCTAATTTATATGAAAACAATTAAAATAACGTAGGAGAGATTGACCTCCAAATTACAAAATACAAGTAATAAGAACACAACTGAAAATCAAATGGAAAGAAAAAGCAAAGCCTTTTATCAAAGGAAAGTCAAAACAAACCATTGTTATACTTTCCCTCCTATTAAAATAAAGACTAAGTAAAACAGCAGCTTTGTGTCTATGATTATTGCTGAAGATTAAGTATTACTACAGTAAACTTTGAAAAACCATGTACAGTCACCCTTAGGTGTATTTTTTTCCCCTTTCTACCACCCAATTCTCTTTATATCCAGTGGGCTGTATTTCTTCTGTAAGACCTATGCCCTCATAGGAAACACTCTCCAAATATAAAACACACATAAGATCTGGGTAATGGAGAATCTAAATAATAACTAATAGCATATCCTCTGAGTGATAAAAAGTACCTATTAAACAAAAATAGAAATTCACTGGAAGCCCCAGTGCATCTTCCAGAGTCCCATACATTCTCCTGTCACTGTTTTTACTAGTATGAGGTGATAAACATACTGTCCTAAAATATGTACCGCATAACATGAATTGTTTTAGGTTGAGAGTCAAAGCCATTTGCTCAAGTTGAATGAAACTGTTTCATGCAACAAGGCTACAGTTTGTCCAGCCGTTTTCAGAAACACATTTAAATGCTCTAATGTCCCTATGGATTTTTTTCTCCTTCAGTGAATTAGATCCAAGTTAATGGGACCCATTAAATCTACTTTAGTTGAGTCTCTTAACTGAGTTTCTTTGAGTTGTTTCTTTCTCAGATGCCTTTAGAGATTTTTTATTTGTTCCGTCAGAGTCACTTTGAATTAAACCTTTTGTTCCTCTATGAAATGCACACATGACAAAACCAAAATCCCTGACAATATTTAGAGGTTAAGTGGATATGATCTGCTGCTGACCGTGGACAGCACTGGATGAAAACGCTGTCTGATGTGGTATCTAATCCACTGTGACATTCAAGTTTTTAAGTGATGCTCAAGGAGACGGAAGGCTTAACTCCACACGTATCCCAGTGTGCACTGGTCCTCTGTCTGTTAACTTGCTAATGAACCATGATTGAGTAAAGTAATGAAGAGTTTACAGAGAGCCCCAGGAAACCAATTTCCAATTTTGCAACCAGCAGGCTTAACTTCACTGCAGCCCTTGCTAATTTTGTCTGAGAGCAGACTTGGATACTAAATGCCATCCATGCTTTGTGCTCAGACAGACTTTTCTAATCCCCATAACTTGTCTATTAATGAATGTCTCTTTGTCAGATCCATTCTACCTCTCTGAGTTGTTATAAATAGGCAGAATAGTCAAAAATTGTCAAAAGAAAATTTAACCATTTTGAAGATTGGAAGCATTGCAAAGAATGATTGCATGCCTGACCTATTAAAAAACAAGAAAATTAATGCAAGAAAATGATTTATGATAAACTTTAGCAAAATTGCATAAAGCAGTTACAAACAAATATATATATATATTCATACACACATAGGTATGTATAGCCACATATATACATAGTCACGTATATACATACATACATATATATAATATATATACATGTACATATACATACATATATAATGTTTGCCTGGATTAAATGATAATATTTTAACATTATCCAGAGAGCAGAAATTCATTCATTATCATTTTTTACATAATAAACCATAATCTAATATTTAAAATACACTGTACATTTTCAACATAACATCTAAATATCATCAGAGAACTTGTGCAAATTGGAGTTAATGTTGATTGAAAATCTGTAACTAATGATGACACCACACATCTGCCCCAGGTCATAACTGCAGACACATTAGTGTACTCCTTTGTCACCTACTAGTTAATACTCCCAATAAATCTCTGGTTTCTTATACATTTTAATTGATGTGGCATTTCTCTCTTTAACTGCAATTGTTCCATCTCTTCTGCTTATTAAAAAAGGACAAAAGTACAATTTTATTTTTATGTAGACTCTTAAAATTTGACTGTGCTCTCCCTTAAAGAAGGGTGCAGAAATCCCGTCTGTAATGACTCAAGAAAGTTGTGTTCGTGAAAATTTAAAACAGGGTAATTTAACACCCGCATGGCAACTATAGTATATAAACACCAGATACGTGAACAAGCCTGGTTTCTTCCAGACAAAGCTGAAATCTTGTAACTGAAAGTCATAGTAAAGAATGGGAGCTGGGTGGTAGTGGCACACGCCTTTAATCCCAGCACTCAGGAGGCAGAGCCAGGTGGATCCCTGTGAGTTTGAGGCCAGCCTGGGGTACAGGGTGAGATCCAGGACAGCCAGGGATACACAGAGAAACCCTGTCCCCCCCCCAAAAAAAAAACTAACAAAAAAAAAAA
>CABHPP010136854.1:0-26135 GCA_902168425.1 Peromyscus attwateri
CCCCCCCCACTTCCTGTGCAGATAAAAGGTAATCAGCCATTATGGACTCTCTAGAACTATAAGCCAGTTTCAGTCTTGGTGTTTTAACCCAGCAACAGAAAAGGAACTAACACAAGTGTTCTGAAGATGGGTCCCAATTGCCTCCTTTGTACATGCTTAATACAATACAAGCTGCAGAACGCATGCCATGAAAGGAAAGAAAATGGCTTTGCAACTGTATTTTAACATCATTGCTTTTTAAAACTTGAGGTTAGAAGCCAAGGATGTAATCCTAGCAGGTTGTATTATGTATTTAGGAGTACACGCGCGCGCGTACACACACACACACACACACACACACACACACACACACACACACAACAACAACAACAACAACAACAATTAACGAAAAAAGAGGCCATGGATTTGAAAGAGAGTAAGGAGAGGTATGTGGGAGGGGTTTGAAGGGAGGAAGTTGGAGGGGGGAAACTATATAACTATATTAAAATCTCAAAAATTAAAAAATACAAACAAAAATAAACCATAAAATTTGAGGTTGAAACAAAATCTTTAAAACATCAACTTTAGGGTTCCATATGTTTCAGTTTTACTTTTGAACAATGTCACCTCCAACAGTAGCAGATCACTATCCTGTCCTATGAAGTCACACCCTCTGAGAACACAGAGCAATGCTGATTGGGTGACAGATTCCTGTACCGTGCTGTGGTGTGAAAACATTCACTAATGTCAGGAGAACAGTTCCACACAGATAGAACAGTGGAGAATACACCAGCACAGGCTACCCCTTCCTTATTGACACCTTTCTTTTCTGTGTCAACGGCTGTCCTGATGAAGCATTTTAGACGGATTATACACGGCATATATTTTCTCCTTACCTACTTAAGTATGACCCTCTGTAAAGTAAGGACCCACCATCTTATCAACCTAACACAATAACCCTGGATTCCCCAAGGTCTCATGTATCCGGTCCATGGTTCAATCTTCCCAGGTGGTTTACAAACGAATCAAAAGCCCACCATTCCAGAAGAAAGCTGACTTTCCCTCCCTAAGCCGAGGTATGCCCTCTGGTAGGTTACCCTTACACCTGTGTACATATGGGTGGCACTAATTGCAGCTGGTAGGTTATATAAAAGGGGGGGACACAAAGTTGGAAGGATAACTTGATTGCGGGGATCTGGGAGGAGTCAGAGAGGGAGAGAGATGAGGGAGGTGGATAAGATCAAAATTCTTGTATGAAATTCTCCATATTTTTAAACTTCACACAGTGCATTCAGTTGCTCTGCCTACGTCTTTTGCAGCCTTTGACATCCTAGAGCCTCAGCATCATATCTGTGCCCAGCTCAGGGACACACCCTTAACAAAACTCAACAGAGTCCACTCTGGAGTCTATTTTCATTTTCCTGACCAACAGCACACTCTTTTAGCATTAGATATTTTCCTTGAGTGAGCATTCTTCATGTAAAGCATCCAGAGAAGTTTTCTTTATTGAACTCTCATAACTTCTGCTTCTGCTGTGAGAAGAAATACTCAGAGGGTGCTACACACTCCCACACCCCACGGTCCTGGCGGCTTCTATATCTCTCCTGTAAAAGTGTTAGCCACAAGCCCTCTCGGTGGAAGTGTCTCTTGCTGGGCGCTCTGAAGGTGGGTAGAGACTGCCACAGCTCCTGCCCCTCAACAGAGGTACCTCAGATGGCAAGGGTAAGGGGCATCTGTTTTCACTCACAATCAAGCCCAAGGCTCCAGCAGACTCACAGACCACTCCAGGAGGGAAGCAACTATCCATCCACTGGGTGTCATAATTGCCCTCCGGAGCCAAAGCTCTAGCTTGTTCTATGTGCATCAAGCCTGTAGAGAATGCTGAGGAGCATCTGAAATGCTGTATCAGCCAGCCTTGTAAACAGATGCCAATAGGCATCTGTCCAGTCTGTAGGTCTCATAACTCTAGAGAGAGGCATCACCTTAGATGATGAAGGGAGCTGTTTCTTACTGTGTTCACACTTTCAAGCTGTGATACTCAGGGTATCACAGTGATACCCTGCACCACTCATCACCTCTCCTACCCAGGAGAAGCCAAGGTTTCTGAGTGTGGTAGCCACCTTGGTCTCGAACACTGTTATCTTAGATAGTTACGGAATCGAGTCCTGAAATTCCAGCACCAACTCTGACTGTAAGCGAACTGCAAATGAATATTTGGTTGTTGAAGAACTTTCATCTGCACAATAAATTGCTAGCTCTGACCTTGCCTTCTAACTCCATCCCTTGTCCTGTGTTTTCCCAACACGCTGGCCATAGCTGTTTCCTTGTCCTGATGAGGTCTCCCCTGTGATTGTCACCCTGTGGTCCCTCCTTGTCATTCAGGCCTGAGGTATTATCACAGCCTCAAGGACAACTTCCTTCAGCTCCAGGATGGAGCAGTCCCTCCTCTACAAGCCCACGCTCTTCACCCTGCTTTCTTCTCAACACTTATCACTATCCAGTTTTTACCCTGTTTGCCTGTGTGCTGATTTACACAACTTAGCTCAACCACAACACTAGCTCTCCGTTTTCATTTTTCCAACATGTCGCCCCAGGCAGACTAGGATTTAGTACATGGTAGGGGCTCAGTAAGTGCTGGCTAAATGGTTCTCCTGCTTGTCCTTTTCACAGAACTGCAATTGGAAATAGGCTAAATAAACAGTGTGGGGCGGTCACAGTAGGGAACACAGAGAAGACCCCCCCCCCAGTATATCATCGGTGAGTTGGAGAAATTTGTGGATACACTGTGTAGAGGCAATCAGTCAACTCCAGTCTACAACGTGAGCCCTAATATCCATTATCACAGGTAGCTGACTGATAGTGGTTTGTGTCATACTTGGTTTCATAAATGTGGGATTTCTAAAACAAATTGTGTTTTAAAAACACAGCAGATAATTTGAATAAGCTTTTCTTTTTCTTTTTAAGTAATCTTTGTAACAAAGGCATGTTGTCTACTTTCTGCCTTTAAAAAGTGTATGGTTAGGGGGTACGGGAGAGTTTGCTCAGTGGTTAGAAGCACTTGCTGCTCTTCCAGAAGAACTGTTTGGATTCCAGCACCCACGTTGAGCAGCTCATAAGTGCCACAACTCCAGTTCCAGGGGATCCAATGCTGTCTTCTGGCTTCCATAGGCACTGTACCTACACCACATACACACATACACACACACACACACACACACACACACACACACACACACACACACACACACCATACACATCTTTAAAAGAAATACAAAAATCTTTTAAGTGGCTATGTGTGTAGCCTGGGAAAGAAGGCCAGCACAGGGAGACACTTAGAAGCCCTGCTGTAAGGACAGAACAACCTGGGCCACTCTGAGAGAAATGCACACACAGGACTACAACTTGGAGAACTCTCTAGGAAGCCACCTTCACATCTGTGGTGTTAACATCCTCTGCAGAACCTGGTCCACAGACTAAATATCGACCCATGGGCCGAGACCAGCCATGGTGATGATTTTTTTGGCCTACATGATATATTTGAATTGAGACATTTTATACAACAATCAGGATTTCTTTCTTCTTTTGGAAAAATTGAGTTGTCTGTCTGTCCTGGACCTGCTTCCCACACACTAGCCACTAGCTGGAGATGAGAAGACATCATCTCACCACTCACCAGTGAGGCAGTCGACATGCTCATCAGATGGCTGGGAGAGGTGGGACCATAGGGTTAAGTGTGCACATCTTATCTCTTCAAAAATAAGGGAATGTTGGGAGTTTAGTACCTGTCTTCCCATCCTTTACAGGGACTTGTGTGTGACTCCTGTTCCATAAAACTCTCTGCATCCGTAATTCACGATGGGGGGCAAGGGGGAGCTAGGCAAGCTTCCTTCATCCTTGAGTAGTTCATCATGTCAGAATAGACTACTAGAACTCTTACAACTAAACATCACCACCCCTAGATACATTGTTAGCTCTGTATTGATTTATGTTCTGTCCTCCTCCAGTTTTGGTGGGCTGTGATTCCCAGACACACACGAACACAATGTAGTCCTTCAAATATGTGAAGACAGCACTTATGTCTTATGTCCTGAACACTGTTAAAGATCCATTATGCCAGCTCTAAAACTAAAGAACCACCAATAAAGGGGTGAGGCTCTCTTTACTCTCAAGAAGTGAGTCTCCTGGAGAGAAAAATCATGGACTACGAACAATAAAGGCAGCAGTAGCTAAGGCATTCTTCACAGCCGACGGAAGGCACAATCGTGAGGGCATCCTGGTCCAGGTGAATCTGAAAGCGGAGTAAGGACCAAGAGTGGGGTTACTGACAGAGCTCTCAGAGTCAAGGTAAGGACAGTGCGAGAGAGAAAGAGAACCATCAATAAAGAAGATATTAGTAGCAGGCAATCAATGAGGCAGCTGGAGCCCGGCCCCTTGGTGGATTGTAGAACTACACAGGCATGCCTTAGAATTAGCCCCCAAAGAATGGAAAGACAGGCATCATGCTCGATCTTCCCATCTTTATTGTCTCCAGAGGGGTTAACGTTGCCACAAGGTGTCTCGGAGGCGTGAAGGTACCAGTGAGCTCACAAGGTCTTTAGGATTATATACACAGCCAGCTCTCTGTTAGAATATGAGAAAAGCAGAAAGTGGTCATCACGAGGCAGGGCAGACATTGAGAAGCACTGGCAACACCATTCCACAGGAAGCTGTCTGGATATGACACTGCTCTTCAGACACTTAGTCAACTGACCTGTGCTAGACAGTCAAAAGCCCAGGCCTGGCTCCAGCCCGGCAAGATGAGAGGAGTCTAGGACCTTTGCTTACACACCTTTGCTTTCAACTGACCCTAGAGAGTGAAATTTGACACTCAGATTTCCACAAAGCAGGCAAGGCCCTCCCTCTCCCCCACAGTGACAGCAGAGATCCCACAGAGGTGGGCAAGGTCTCAGGTGCGGAGAAGCACCTTCTGTCTGCCTCCGAGGGCCGGGAATGCCATGGCAGCTTCCCTCCCATGACTCAACTGCAAGCCTCCTTCACATGCTTATGGCACTCTGGTGTGTGCATCTTTCCTTTCATTATCTCACAGTGTTGGGGGTTGAACGCAGGGCCTCATGCACATCAGGCAAGTGTTCCACAATTGTCCCTCTACTCCTGAATGGCATTTCCAGGACTGACTGCCGTCCTGGGCACGGGTCTGCCACCAGGCAAGGGAAAGCTGGTCCTTCTCGGTGGGGTGGGTTTTTCAAGTCTCCTAATAGAAAACTGCACAAAGCACAAGGGGCATGAGAGGATGCAGACTGTTGTTTCACTGGATGAGCTAAAAGGTAACAAATAGTGTGGAAATCAGCCTTAGCCTAGATGAAGACTTCATCTCGGGATAATTAAAACAAAATAAATTAACATGCTGGTCTAAGAGAAGTAGTCATCTTTATCTTAGGAGTGTAGAATTCATCTTTCTGAGACTCTCAGACCCCAAAATACTTCCCCCTTTTTGGGTGAGAAGCTGTGACGCTGCAGGCCACTGGCTGAGTTCCCTTCAACGTAGAAAGCTCTAACGGGCTAACCAGTTGCTTGTTACCAAGAACAGAAGTTCAGAGGTAGATGCTGCAAACGCTTCAGGGTCCTCTCCAGGCCCTGTGTTTCTCATGCAGCAAAGTCGTAATTCCCCGTTCTGAGGCATCGACTCTGCACCATTGAAGCATATAATGGAAAAACACTATATAATCCCCATTGAAGTTGGACTGTGGTTTCAAATTTATTTTCCTCGTAATAATATTTTTCATAAATGTGAAATTTACGAAATGGCCAAAGCCACACAAAACAGACTGCTGTTTTCAGTCACATTAGTACCCCATTCCCATGCTGCAAAGACTATATTAAATTAGCATTTTACATTTAAAGAGAAAAACATATTTAACTACCTGCTTTTAAAAAGCAAAACCAGCAATGAAGAAAAGTATACATGCTCTCCAAGAAAAGCCACATAATCTGTGGAAAACTACATTCCATGCAGCATTTGTGAATAGTTTAAAGTCCAGAGCACAATTGCCACTTTGTCCGTGCAGGGTAGCAGCACCCACATGTAAAGGGCGCTGCAGGGGCCGGCACTGTCAGCTTCATAATGAGGCTTCCTCCTCGAGCCTTCAAGCTTTTGCTCCAGTCTCCTTCGACCTGGATGTGACACTGCAGCGATATATAGATGTCCCTGCAACATGACAAGACAGAGCCCTCTTCCCCTCCTTTCCACTCTACAGCCTTTGGATTCTCACCGGCTCAGGTCTGGACCATTGTATCTGTCACCTTGCCCCTGCTCTCCTCCTCGCTTCTAATGAGTCTACACTCCCCTTCTCAACTATTTCATTCCATGAAATGCTAGCTAGTATATTTTCCACTGTCCAGTGAGGCCCCTCAGCGTCATCCTTTGTCACCTCTTACAAGGGGTTGTGACACATTTTCTACCGACATGAAGTGTTCTCTCCACCGTCCAGAGTCTCAGAGAGGAGGCTCAACATCTGTATCCCACACACCCAATCTGCAACCCTTGCTCCTCATTCAGGAGCAGCCCAGACACCAGCTTCCATGGAGCTCGCCAAGAGAGCAAAGGTCAGAGGGTCTTCAGTCTCTCCGCACCTCTCTGGGGTCACGCATGCATTTCCATCTGTAGTCACCATGCTGACTCAGGAGGGAAAGGACTGAGACGTCTTCCCCCAGAACCTCATAGGATTTCTCAAATCCAGCAAGGTCTCAACAAATGCCATCGTGCCATCCCTTAGATGGGCCACTTCTAAATGTTTTTGTCTTTTTCTTGGAAAAAAGTACCTCCCTCCTAACTTCCCAGAATTTTGCTACAATTTGGTTCTTGGAAAAGTGAAAGACACCATTTCAAAAGGAGCAGAGGGAGTCAAGTCAACACAGAGCTAAAAGGGGCTGAAGAACAATGTCATATTTGCCTATAGCCAGCCTGGCCTTCTCTTCTGTAAATAATAATAATAATAATAATAATAATAATAATAATAACTGCATTAGCTTTATTCAACTAATTAATAGAAAGGAATTACAGGAGAGAATGCAGATGAGAGAGAGGAAAAGGAAAAATCAGTGCTTATCTGAGAAGTCAGTAACACACTTCCATCAGGGTACTGTTATTGTTGTTGTTGTCTTCCCACAAAATCCTAAGCTAAAGGAGGACTGCTCCAGCAGCGCTGAGCAGGCGCACAGCACTTAGCACAGAGCTTAACAGTCCCTTGGTTGATAATTTGTTGAACGGAGGACTAAAAAGCAACTTCTAAGTCTCTGGTCATTTATCCCCACTATACTTTTTGAGAGATATCTGGGGGATAGATACAGTGATAGCTGGGTGCTGCGCACCTAGAAGGAGTGCTACCCACATGCACCATGAGGCCCCTGTCAACTTGCTCATGGCAAGTCTGAAAGACAATAGATCAGGGTGAGTAAAGCCTGTGCTCAAAGACATACCCTATACTCTACCTGAACTCTCCAAATCACAGGCAGGCATTTGAAAGATAAAAGTGATTCGCTTTCAGAAACATCTGATGAGATGCCCTACTGTCTAGGTGCTTATAATGTACCTGGTAAAATGCTGAAAGGACGGCCAAGGACAGCATGCTCGGCACACCCAGGACAAAGGTACACACAAGTATGGCTGCTTTGACTTACATGCGTTCCATAGGAAGGTTCTGTGGACACCCACACAGCCCCTCCATTTCTCAGACTCTTTCTGATTTCCCATGTCCCACCTCATCTTCCTCCTCACTCTCTCCATTCCCTTATAAAGTACACAACTTGCTATTTATTAATTCTATATTAGTTTATACTTCATCTTGCCACATGTTATAATTTATTTCTATGCCATATTATACTGATTTCTTATTCAGGTAGTCTCTAGTTTTCTTTGCTTGTTCCAGCACTGGTGATTGACAGAATAAAGATAAACACTCTTGTTGTCTGCTACTTTAATCCACCCTGAAGATAATATCAACCATCTTCCTTAAAGACATTTCTTTAAAAACCATACAAACTTCTGCTATGAATGTGTAGCAATGTCCTAAACCTAAATATGGTTAGAATTGCCAATGTCCATACAGACACAGTGGGTGGTTGTTTTATTGTTGACATTCAGGAAAAATCTACTAAATGTCACCAAATCCATTCATAATACTCATATAGATGCAAATGGCACAGTGGTGAGAAATTGTGCCCAGTTGCTAGTTAAGAGGTCTTACTGGGAAATTTTCTTATACTGAAGCTAAGCACCTTGAAAAATAAATAAAGCCATAGGAAGTGAACACCTACACTCAAAGATGTTTTCCTGGACCATGCCCAGACTACTGGAATGATTGGCTGCTGAAAAAATGCCATGTGAACTCCCCAAGATCAGAAGCAAGTCACAGGTTGCCAGGACTTGAAGCCATTCACTAAGCCAAGTGCAGAGAACTGTGCTTAATAGAAAGCAACCGCCATGTCCCAGGGCCATCTCCAAACACCGAACCCCATACTGAAAGAGTATAGGAGGAAGTCAGAGACTAGGATTAGGTGCACATCGCCTCTGCTTGTGACAGGTCACACCTCTTCCAGATCAGTTTCCTCATCTGCGAGGTGAGGATCATCGTTTGCCTCCAGGCAAAAATCACAGCAGATAATATGTGTGAAGAATATGAACCACAGAGTAAGTACCCAGGTGTCTTGTGGTGTTTGTGCATGTTTAGCTGCTGTTGCTGCTCCTCAACTCTAGGTATCTTCCTAAAGAGCCTCACCCCAGGGCCCTGTGCATGATGAAAAGTCATTATTATTACGTAGGATCAGAAGCCAAACGAGCAATGGGTCAATAATTTATGAGTACATGATCACAAGCAAAGCTCGTCACGTAAGCAATGAAAAGGTGTCCAGTTCAGCACAGTGCAGCCACTCAGTCAGTGCATCCCAACCCAGAACATAGCCTGGACAATCCCAAACAAATGCCTCAGCTAACGCTCCCTTTGGTAAACTGACCTCCAAGCTGACCAGCCCGTTCTTACCTCAGGGCCCACCTTCTCCACAAATTTCTGTCTCCTGATGTGTGTTATCGCCTCTGCCCTGTGCTTGGCACTGAGCACACTGCTCCCAGCTTCTTGCATCTCTTCCTCTTTCATTGTGACTTAGGAAACAGCCCTCTGAACTAAGTGTGGCCTCTGAGCTTCCAGGCCCCCAGACCATGAAAGCACACACCTAAACAATCACAGTGTATTCACTGCCTAGCAAGTAGTTCTTAACTGTCCTAATTGCTTCCTAGTGTTAGTCTGCAGCCATTTCAAACACCTAAAGGATCTGAGGATTTTCCTTCAGAGTGTGGGTTTAATTTTAATAGCTCTGCACATTTCTAAATCTAATTACTAGGAATTTGGAAAAAGAAAACAACAATTGTGCATGGGCTTTGGGGTCTGGCTGGTTAGCAGAAGCTCCAAGCCAGTTAGCTGGGGAAATTAGTTCAAGTCAAAACTAGACATGGCAAAATGTGGGCACCTCTGGGAAAGGGCAGGGCACCCTCAAGAGCTCTTTGCTAGGAGTCCCTGTCACCCTTGCCTCCAATAATACAATCTGAGTACAGTGACCTCAGCAAGAGCCCCGTCTTCCAAATGGTTAAGAGAAAGGCTTGCTTACAGTCTTAGATCAAACAAAACAAAAACTCAGAAGGATACACCAAATAGATAAAAAGAAAAAAAAAAAAAAAGATTCAGGTCCTCAAAACTCACCTGGAAAACTAGCCAGAGCAAGATGACTAGATTTAGAAATTTAATCAAGTAATACTAATCTATACGAATCTAGAATCAATGTGTTAACTTGTGTTCCTAGTTTTTAAAATGTTATTCAGTAAATGAAGGAGAAATCCCTTGAGGATAAAAGAAGTACAAACTGGATTAATTCATCCAACAGAGACTTAATGGGTGAAACAAAACAGTAAATTACTAGTAAAAATTATAAAAAGGGCCAGGCAGTGGTGGCACATGCCTTTAATCCCAGCACTCGGGAGACAGAGCCAGGCAGATCTCTGTGAGTTCGATGCCAGCCTGGTCTACAGAGGGAGTTACAAGACAGGCACCAAAACTACATGAAGAAACCCTGTCTCAAAAAAACCAAAAAAAAAAAAAAAATTATAGAAAGGAATATCTAAAAGCAGTGGAACAGGTAGGTTGGATAGAGGTAAGATGAAATATGCATCGTTTCTTATAAAATACTTTAAGGGAAAAGTAAATATTTAAATAATATTAATTATTAATTTTTCCTTTGTATTTTCCAAGGAGTTCTGGGAAATTAACTTACTCCAAACAATGGTAGAAGAAGGAGAAGAGGAATGACTGCTAGATACAGAAAGAGAAAACAAATACAGAGAAATAGTTGAGGTCAGGTGAGATGTCTAAAGAGAGAGCGTAGCTTTTACTGAGTTTCCATAAAGGTTAAAATTTCTTTTCAGAAAGAGGAATACCCATAAGAAAAATAGTGTTATTTAGCAGTATAAGCCTGAGGCAAGACCTAGCTTTTGAGAAGTAAGGGCAAGGGTTAGCCCAGGCAACACTGTCCTCAGGGCTGTGCTCAGGTTCAAGAGGTGGATGGGACAGAAGAGACAAAGGTCACCATGAGACTAAGCATATTGGGGCAGCCCCAAGGCCTCTGAACCTTCAGAGAAGCTCACTATGGAAAGACTGAGCCAAGAGCATCACCGAGAGAACCTTCTCAGCACCTACGACTCCCTCACCTTTTCACCAGTGACCCCCAAACCGCACTATTTCATTGAGACACACACCTGCTCTACATCGTTATTGGGGCACTAGAAAAAAATGATGAAAAGAAATGAATGTCACCTTGTCTCCCCAAATTACTTCTCATACGACATCCTTAACTTCCTAAGCAGCCAATGCCTTAGCTTTGCCTCCCTGCTGTTTCTGCTGCTCTCTCCCTCTGACCCTCCTGTCCTTCCTCCAACAGCTCTAACTGAACTCTCCTTTGCTGTCTGGAGAGCCTAGCCATCACTAATGCTTTATCTTTTCAATGTAGAGTAGTGACCTAGTTTCTGAATGGGCATCCATGCCAACACATCTGTTGCCTTGCACTGCACACTGTGCCTCCTGGCACACACTCTCCAATACTCAGCCTCTGGAGCCCCCTTTATTCAGCCTCTACTCTGTCTACAACAGCCTAGCACCCTCTCAGGCTGGGGAATCCACAGTTTTTCTACAGGAACCAGCTCAAATTCAAGTTTCCTTCTTCTGAACCGAAGCCACTCATCTCTTCCAGGCTCCCAGGATAAACGCTCTGATTCTAGCAAATACTTGTCAGACTGTTGTGTGTGGCCCTTATCCCTAGGAGATACTTAATAAGTCACTAGGAGGTAAAGACTTCACCCTACTTACCCCAGCCTATCTGCCAAGTTAAATTAGACAATGTTTTAGGTCAAAAGAGAAAGTCAGACTCCCTGGATACCCTCCCTCCCAATGCTCTACTCAATTTCTTCATTTAATAAACTTTAATTTTAATTAGTGTGCACAATGATGAGTTACATTACAACATTTTCCTACATGTGTATCATTGCACTTTGTTCATACCCAACTCCTTGTTACCCTCTCTTATCCAGCATCCTGCTGGTCCCTTTCGTTCCTTAAATAGTGTCGCATGTATTTATAAACCCAGATTCCACATATACGAGAAAATACACCTAGAAAGCACACACATGCACAGCATTATTTATGAAGGCTTTGGTGAGCTGGGTCTGTCCACAGCCTCTGCTTCCCAGCATACCACTCTTCACTGCAGGCATGAGTTCCAAACATGCTCTGCTATCCCCCTTCTCTGGCATGGAGCCCCCTCCATGTCTCTGCCCTGCACTTGCCATCCTGTCTGCCTGGGATTCATCTGTTCTTTAACCCTTGGTAGCTGCTACATCATTAGGAAAGCCAATGAGACTTCTCCTTTCTGGTCTGCCAAGTGGACCTCAACGACCACACTCGTCTCTCCAGCACGGAGCTCTGTTCATACATTGTACGGTTGCTCTTCTAAGGGAGGACCTCCCAATGTGCCTCTTTACATGGCAAAATGGAGAAAACTTGAGTCAACTGTTTTTCTGGAGCAAAAATCAGCAAGCTTTTCCTGCAAAGGGCCAAGTAGGAAACATCTCAGGTTTTGTGGGTTACTCAGTGTCACACTCAGCTCTTGTAGAACCAAAGAACCATAGCAAATAGATCGCTGTGGTCTAGCAAAAACTTCTTGCAAAAACAGATGGTAGGCTTGCTTTGGCCAGCACTCAAGTGCACTCGTCCACTTTTAGAGGCTGAGTCTGCACTGCAATAGATACAAGACTGTTAGAAATCAAAACGCAGTCCCTGCTCTCAAAGCACCCCCTTATCTTGTTCCAAAGTTGTCATCAGTTGCAGCCCTAAGACATTACTTTGGAGCCAGGTCTTGTGGCAGAGGCCTATGATCCGAGATCTGGAAACTGGGGCTAGAGAATTCCAAATCCTATGTAAGACAGCTTGGATTCCATGGTGAGTTCAAGGCCTGTCTGGGAAACTTAGTGAGATCCTGTCTCAAAAAATTCAATAAAGGCCTGGGGATGTAGCTTAGTGAAACAGCACTTGCTTAGCATGCATGAAGTCCTGGATTTGACCCCTAGTAACACAAAAATAAATAAATAGATAGATAGATAGATAGATAGATAGATAGATAAACAAACAAATGAAGGGATAGATGATAGATAGATAGACAGATAGATAGATAGATAGATAGATAGACAAAGGGATAGATAGATAGATAGATAGATAGATAGATAGATAGATAGATAGACAGATAGATAAAAATCAGAATTCCATAAAAGGTGATCAGTAGCCAGTTGTATAGCTCAACTGAATAGCACAGTGCAATGGGACTCTGAGACTGATCTCTGTACCAAGCCCTTGCCTCCCTAACTTCCTCTCACAGGAAATTAAATCTCAATGAGATATCCAGGTCCCTAGCTTCCCACAAAGAGAAAACCTTTTCTTCTAAGAGGAACAACCACCCCAAGACTTCATGACAGGCCCTCTAAAATGTACCCCATCCTCATCTGTTCCTGATACCATTAGATAAAAACAGCATTGTTCAGAGGCAACCAGCAAAAAATAATAATAACCTGCCATTTTGGCATGTTGCAGGCTACAAACTTCAACAGAAGCAGTGAAGACCTTCTGGTGTTCAGAGTAATAGCAGAGCAGTTACAAGTAACGCTCTAACCTAATCTTTTTATATTAATAATATAACTAGAAAGCAAATAGGAAAAATAAACCCAAAAAGAGGGAATTAGAGAGCTGAGAGCCTCCTGAGACACAGAACACCTGCTATACACACAAGAAATGTCTGTTGATAAATGAGTAGGCAGGAAGCTAAAGACCTAGACAACCCAGTTAGCCAAAGCATACATGTTCTCCAAATTCCTTAACATGCGATTTTAAATCCACAGTATCCATGGGGGAGTTTGAATACTCCCATCTGTGTGAGGCAAATGGCCATGCCAACCTTTTTCCAGCAGACTCACCATCTTGAGTATTTGGAGTCAGGATTTGGGTGCGGAGTTCCTCCAGGCTAATTCCCAGGTACCTGCAGATCTCCTCCCTGCTGTAGGGTTCCGCATGAAGGGCATCCTCTGTGACCAGGAGCATTTCTTGCAGACTAATCCCCAACTTGGTTTGCACTTCTTCTAGCCGCAGGACTTTATCCCATGGCAACCCTTTGTGTTTAGCAAGAACCTGCGAGTTTAAACCAAGACAGAGTTGAAGTTTTATTTCAGAATTCACTATGTTCTATTTGCATTAGTCACACTCAGCTTGAATTTTTTTTCCATTCAAACTATCCAAGTCTCCCACTGTAGATGTAACCAACCGCCTTGTTAAATAAGAAACACAGAGCCAATGTAAAGATGAAAGCCCAAGAGGTCAGAGCTAAGAACCTTACCCGCTTTCCGCCAGCTAGCCTCTCTCGCCCAGAGACCTCTCCGAAAAGGGAGCTACTTCCTGTGCGTTTGACTTATAAAGAGTTCTGGTTCTTTCTTCTCATTGGTTGTAAACCCAACTACGTAACTGCCTTGTCACTGCCTCTCTGTACAGACCTCCAGGTCTTCTATGGTTGGTATTGAGATTAAGGGCGTGTGTCTCCAATGCTGGCTGTATCCTTGAACACACAGAGATCTACCTAGTTCTGCTTACCAAGTGCTGGGATTAAAGGGTGCACCACCACCGCCCTGGCTTTCGCTATGGCTTGCTAATAGCTCTGACCCCTAGGCAACTTTATTTATTAACATACAAATAAAATCACATTTCAGCACAAATAAAATACCACTATATCCCACCATTGCTTTGAAATGCATTGTGGGCTCAGATGTTTATAATTAAATATACCTACATGACAGTCACTTAAAACACACACATTGCAAATGCATGCAGGAGCATGTGTGCACACACACACAACTCCTCTGTCTTGTTGTCTTTGCCTGTCACCTCTATTCCTTAGGGCAATGGTTTGCAACCCAAGGGTCACGACTCCTTGGGAGTTGCATATCAGATATCCTACCTATCAGATATTTAAGTTACAATTCATAAAAGTAGCAAAATTCAGTTTTGAAGTAGCAATGAAATAATTTTATGATTGGGGGGTCACCATAAGATGAGGAACTGTATTAAAGGGTTGCAGCATTAGGAAGGTTGAGAAGCACTGCCTTAGAACTATTCTTGAATATTTTCACTCTTTTATCTCTATTCAACCTATCTATACTTTATAGATTAAGTCTGGAGAAAACTATTCAAATCTCATTTGACCTTAGTCCTGAGTCAGCTGCAGTCCTGACTCTTAAAATACTTTCTCTTTATCATGGGAGTCTTGAAAATGGCTAATGAATTTAAGTATCTGAGTACTTAGAGTCAAGTTTCAGCTTTTAAATAAAAATCTCACTGGTGACCCTCTGAAAAGTTCCTTCATTGGCTCCATGGTAGTAGTATATCTGTATGTTCCTCCACCCTCAAGAAAGAGCTTGGCTTCGAGTTGTATCTTGAGGTAGTCCCACAATCTCATGGAAGGCCAGAATAAACCAAATCTTTCTAATCAGGTCTACTCATGGGAGTCCTAATCCAGAATACATTTGTCTCATTATCACTCCCTCCAACACTGACAGCCCTTCATAGCTGAGAAAACAATGAAGAGTCTTCTCTCTCTGAGGTCTGAACAGTTCATTATCTGGATGTAAAGACAGCAGGTACAAAAAGAAAAAAGCCAGGGGCTGGAGTGATGGCTCAGTGGTTAAGAGCACCAACTACTCTGCCAGAGGACCCAGGTTCAAATCCCAGCACCCACATGGAAGTTAACAACTGTCTGTAACTCTAAGATCTAACACCCTCACACAGACATACATGCATACACTAATGCACATAAAATAAAGATAAATAAATTGTTTAAAAAAAAAAAGAAAAAAGAAAAAAGCCAGAGAGCAGGAGGTCAGTCAATAAAATGTGTTCTGACCTGCTCTTCCATTGTATTGATTTGATTTTCTTTTTTTCTCTTTATTTAAAAAATGTCTTTCATACAATATATTTTGATGTTTCCTCTCCCCAAACTCCTCCAAGATTTTTCCCAGCTTCCTATCTCCCTACCCACCCAACTTCATGCTCTCTCTTTTAAAAAAAAGAAGAAAAAAAAAAAACACAAAACACAAAATGAAAATCAGAACAAACAAAAAATCAGTAAGACAAAAGCATGCCGAAACAAAACAAAAACAAAATAAAACAAAAAGCCTGCACAAAAAACATGGAATTGGTTTGTGGTAGCCAACTACTCCTGGTCAAGGGGTCTGTCCTTTAAAGTGGTTCATATACCAAATGAGACTGCATTGGCGAAAACTGGTTTTCCCTTTGACAGTGGGTATTGGTTGCAGATGGCTGCTTGGTTAGGAGTGGGAGCCCATGTCCACTACTCCTTTTCGGTGCTG
The DNA here is from genome assembly GCA_902168425.1 of Peromyscus attwateri. Lineage (NCBI taxonomy): Eukaryota > Metazoa > Chordata > Mammalia > Rodentia > Cricetidae > Peromyscus > Peromyscus attwateri. Next base: position 15,977 of record CABHPP010136854.1, read on the forward strand.
GGACCCTGTCTACTCTGTATCTGTGCAGGTTTGTGCATGCTGCCACAGTCTCTGTGAGTTCATATGTGCATAGTCCTGTTGTGTCTGGAAAACACGGTTTCCTTTGAGTCACCCACCACCTCTGGTTCTTACAATCTTCCTGCCTCCTCTTCCACATAGATGCCAGAGCCTTGAGGGGAGGGGTTTGATGAAGACATCCCATTTAGGACTGAGTGTTCCAAAGTTCATCACTCTGTACATTGTCCAGTTGTGGATGTCTGTGTCAGTTCCCACCTACTGCAAGAAGAAACTTCTCTGATGTGGGCTGAGTGAAGCACTGATCTATAGGTATAGGGGTATGCAATTAGGAGTCCTTGTATTACTGTGTTCCTTTAGCAGAGCAATAGTAGTAGGCATTTCCCTGGGCCCACGACCTATCTAGGCTCAGGTTCTTGGCACTTTTAGTAGTGTCAAGGATAGGCTCTATCTCATGGAGTGGGCCTTAAATCCAGTTGTTGTGTGTTTTTAAGTGGTTGGTGACTCCCATAACACGTGTACCACTATTGCACCAGCATATCCTGCAGGCAGGTCACTGTTGTAGGCTGCAGGATTTGAAGCTGGGTGACGTTGATGATTACCTTTCTCCTCTGGAAGTGTTCAGAGTACCTTCTAGTACCAGGAACACTACTGAAGAGGGGTGAAGCTTCCAGCTGGGTACCAGCTCTACTTCTCCAAGTGTTCTGTGACATAAATAAGTGTTGTCTTTGCAATAGGGCCTTATGATCAGGTTGTAGAGAGAAAGCAACAGCACTGGAAATAGCCTATGATGTCTGGGGAGGTTTCATGGTACCCCTCTGGTCAGTGACTCAATAAGATGCAACATTCCTAGCACTGGGGGATTTATTTGGTGGTATAAGATGTCTAATTGGGGCATTGCCACTCCTATTATTTGGAGATTCATTTAGACTTCTTTTACATATGTACATAGTTTAGGAACTTCTATGGTAGTAGGTTTCCACATGGCTTTTCAAATGTCCTCTTAGTGTTGCCACTCCCCATATCCCTCCTTTACCCTTCTCTTCTATTTAATCCTCCTAGTCTAGCTATCTCTCCATAACACTACACTCTATTTCCCCTTCCTTGGAAGAACCTCTCCTTCTCCCTGGTCTCTTACCAGGTACTTGACCTCTATGGCTATTCAGATTGTAGCACATATTTTGAAAGCTAAAAGCTAACACCCACATATGAGAGAAAATATACAATATTTGTCTTGTGGAGCCTGGGTTAGCTCACTCAAGATTATTTTTTCTAGCTCAATCCACTTACCTGAAATTTTCATTTTCCTTAACAGCTGAATAATATTTATTTGTTGTAAATGTACCATATTTTCAATAACCATTCATCAGTTGATGGACATCTAGGCTCTTTCTAATTTCTAGCTTTTATGAATAGAACAGCACTGAACATAGATAAGCAAGTGTCTTTGTAGTAGGATGTAGAGTCCTTTGGGTATATACTCAAGAGTGGTATAGCGAGATCTTGAGATAGATCTATTTTCAGCTTCCTAAGGACCTGCCACACTGATTTCCACATTGCTGGACAAGTTTGCACTCCCACCAGCAATGAATAAGTGTTTCTTTTTCCCTTCAACCTTGCCAGAATGTGATGTCATTTATTTTATTGACCTTGACCATCCTGACTGGAGTAAGATAAAATCTCAAAGTAGTTTTAATTTGCACTTCCTAGTGGCTAAGTATGTTGAACATTTCTTTAAGTGTTTCTCAGACATTTGTGTTTCATCTTATGAGAACTCTCTGCTTAGTTCGGTACCCCATTTTTTAATTGGGTTATTTGTTTTCTTGATGCTTAGATTTTTAGTTCTGATTTTCTTCCTTTTGAACAAGATACAGGACTTACCAAAAGATGGCTGCAAGTTTTGTTAGGATCGCTCACTTCTGAAAATGTTACTAGCTGAAGTTCTCAAACTTGTTAATCATTTTAAAAACAAAACAAAACAAAACAAAAAAACACCCTGACTCATATACTTAAAAGGGATGGTTTTAAAGAACTGGGAACAGAGACAATACAATTGTTTTTCTGTTCAATTATTTCACAGAACAGGGTATCATTTTTTTCTTTTTAGTGTTTGTTCCCATTTTCTCTCTATTACTTTTATTGAGTTTGTTCTTTGATAGTTTTATATATGTATAAAATCCCTCCTGATCACTGCACCTCCTCTCGGCCTCTCTAATCTCCCTCCCACTCCTATTAAAGCCCCCTTCTCCCCAGAAGTCCCTCTCCCATAATTATGCCTTTTTTTTTGTTGTTGTTGTTGTTCTGTTTTGTTTTTGTTTTTGAGAATCAGAGGTTAACTAGGATCATCTGTGTGTCCATGGCTTTGGAACTATTTACTGGAGACTGGTGGGAGCCTCAGTGGGCACACACCTGAATGACTGCCTCTCCAATGCAAACCATCAGTAGCCAATAGTCCAGCCAGGAGGACAGGGCCCTGTGATTTCCTTTAATTCATTAATAACTGTTGATAGTCCCACTGCAGCAATCATAGTTGCTATGAGGTTATGACTTCTTAGACTGTGCCATGCCTAGAGGTAAGAATTTCACAGCCCTTTTCCTTACATTCCAGCTCTTACATTCTTTCTACTTCCTCCTCTTCAACAATCTCTAAGCCTTGGAAGTGTTGATATAAATGTCTAGTTTAGGGTGGCATATTCAACTGTCACTTATTCTCACAACCTTGAGCAACCATGAGTCTCTGCATATACCATCATTCATTGCAGAGAAGCTTCTCTGTTTAAGGCAGGAAATAACATTTATCTATAATTCCTTCAAATAAATTTTTAGAAGGCAGCTTGGTACCATAACAATTTAGCCAAACAATAGTAGTAAGTTCACCCCTAGGGCCTGACTTCCTCAGCCACAGATTTTTGACCAGGTTTACAGTACCAGGCATGAATTCATTCTTGTGGAGCAAGCCTCAAATACAACCAGAGACTTATTGGTTACTCCTCTAGCAGTTGTACCACTATTACTCAGTGGGCACCTCTTGCCTGATAGGTTCAAAGAGTTCATAGCTGGGTAAGACTGTTCATGCCTGTTCTCCCCCAGTAGTCTATAGAGTAACTTCCAGGACTGTGAGAGCTAGGAGGCAGAAAGGAAGCCTCGTGCTCAGTTCTAGATGACTGGGGTTATTTAATAACAACAAAAAAAGGAGAAGGACATGAAGTCGGGAGAGAGACAGGTTGGGGAGCACTAGGGGGGGTTAGAGGTAGATAGTAGTGGATAAATACAATCAAAATATATTGTATAAGTGCATCAGATTTCCAAATACTAAATTTAAAAATATTACTAAAAATAAGAGATGACAGCAAGTGGCACAATCACTAACTAGTGAGTAAAAAAAGGTAGAAAGCATTGACAAGTGCATTCCTCTGAAAGAGAGGGGGAGTGGAGGAGGGGGAAGTAGGGGGGAGAGGAAGGGAAAGAATGAGGAGGAAGGGAACAAAAAACAGTTCCCTGGGATAGTTCCCATCTCCATCTTTACTTGAACCACTCATGTTGTCCTAGACACTTGGAAAAAGCCTCCCGGCCCAGCGGCTTGTATGACCACTCCGAAAGGCATGCCTGCAGCCCACAGGCTACTTCCAGAGGAAGCTCCACATTGTTTTTCCCTGTATGCACAGACACTAACATGAAGAGGTGCAGTCCACTCCAGCAATATCACAGTTTTCTGTTAGCCTGATGTCCATTTCACTTTCAGCTAACAGGTCTACAAAACCAAGTTGGCACACATTTCAATTAAAGAATAAAATCTTCCACGTGCTCAGGACAACAGCTGCATCGCCCAGGAGCTGCTGCATTGCTGTGAGGGAGCAAAATAGGAAAGCCACTTAAGCCCTTAGAAATTTGGCCCAGGGATCAGAAGGATGACTTGCAGATGAGGAGAGGGGGTGAGATCACTTGCTTAGAGACAGAACCTGAAGGAGTTTGCCACGGCTACCTTCATGACTGGCACACTTTGCATCTTGGAAGCAAGGGCATGAGTCAGGGTTGCAAGTCACTTCCTAACAGCTTCCCACTCAGCAGCATGGAGAAGCTTAGAGACAGCAGTTCTTCAACATTCCTCACATCCTTTTCACCACAGCAAACATGAAAGGTTCACATCAGATACCCGTTTCAGGGAGGGTCCTGAGTTCTGGTCCATGCTCTACAGACTTTAAAGCAGGTAACAATGCTTTGTCCACAGTGATGGGAAAGGTAGGGACAAACAGGTTAGGACCCCGCATTAGTTAGCTTTCTCTCGAAGGCAGGACTATGAGGGACAGGATTTGTGAAGCAAGTTAGCCTAAGTCTCACTAGAGAAGTCCGGAGTGACACAGGAAGAGAGGCCAGTAGGAGGGCACTGACGTGGACAGCTAGAACGGAGCCTGCTGGTCTTCAGAGACTGTAATGTATGAACCTCAGCTGCATCTTTACCTCAAAGCATGACAAATGGGTAATTACCACTAAATCACAACAATCACTCATTGGGCTGCTCTCAAGAGATGAACTTCCTAGTACTTACAGGGTGTCCTGTCTACAAACTAAAATACTAGGCACTCTTCTACATCAAGAAAACACTCTCACTGAGAATGGCCAGAGATCTAACAAAAGGGCATAGTACTGCAAGGACATGGACCTCAAGGGCAGGGCTTTCGGAATCCACTTCTCTGGCTTCCTTACCGCAAATAGTAGTACTAACTAGCCAATGGAAAAGGAATCCAGCCTTCTCAACAGGTGAATGTCCTAACCGGCTTTCTGTTGCAGTGATAAACACCATGACCAAAACCAGGCTGGGGAGGAGAGGGTTTACTTCAGCTTACAGTTTACAGCCCATCACTGAGAGAAGCCAGAACAGGAGCGCAAGATAGGAACCTGGAGGAAGGAATTGACGGAGTTCATGGAAGAACTGTGCTTACCAGCTGGTTTCCCGTGACGTGCTCAGCTTGCTTTCTTATACAATCCAGGACCGCCTGCCTAGGAATGGTCCCACCCCAGTGGGCTGGGCCCCTCCTACATAAATCATTAATCAACAAAATGCCCCCAAATGTGCCCAATGGCCAGTTCTATGGAGGCAATTCCTTAACTGAGGTTCCCTTCTGCCAGTTGAGTTTGTGTCAAATTGACAACAAAATCTTCTCCACCCACATGGGTGCTAACTCCAGTCCCAGGAGATCAATCTGATGCCCTCTTCTTGCCTCTGTTGGCACCTGGCATGCACATGATACACAGATATACATGCAGGCAATACACTCATGCACATAAAATACAAATTTTAATTTAATAAAAACTTTTAAACAAATAATAGAACTATAATGTAATCAAGCCATCCATTCCTGATCATATACACAAAGGACTCTAACTCAACATACTGTAGAGACATTTGCACATCCATGTTTACTGCTTCGCTAGTCGAAATAACTAAGAAATGGACGAAGCCAAGATCATTAGTAGAAGAATGGATAACGAAATGTAGTACATATACACAATGAGCTTTTCTTCAATCAGGAAGAAAAATGAAATTTTCACAGCATTTATAGGGAAAAGGATAGAACTAGAGAACACTTCGTTAAATAAAAAAGCCAGACACAGAAAAACAAATCATGTTTCCTCTTGTATGTAAAATATTGATTTGTGTGTGTGTGTGTGTGTGTGTGTGTGTGTGTGTGTGTGTGTGTGAGTGAAAACCAGAAAGGGGATCATGAGAGGAGAGGAAGAACTAGCTTAGGTGGGTAATGGAATATGTGTGACATGAAAGCAGAAGGGAAGGCCATTGAGAGGGAAGAAAAGGAACCAGCAAGGAGAGGCGTTAGAATGGGAAGAAGAGGGAAGAAGGAAGGAAGGAAGGAAAGGAAGGAAGGAGGGAGGGAAGAAGGAAGGAGGGAGGGAAGAAGGAAGGAGGGAAGGAAGGAAGGCATAGAGAGAGGGAGGGAGGGTAAAAAGAGGGCCTACCAAAAGAAAAAGTGTGGCAGGAGAATTGTTCGTATGGCCGTTCCACTGTGCCAATAAAGCCACCTTGAATCAAAGGATGGAGTCAGTAATTGGCTGATTGGGATCAGCCATAGAGTTGCTGGAGGGCTGAGGAGGTCTGCTAGAGAGGGACAGGAAGAGAGAAAAAGGATTTCAGGGGGATTTTTCAGAGCTGGCGGATCAGGAAAAACATGGAGAGATGGTCAGCCAATTGACTCTCCATTGTTCCTTGGATTTATCAGGTCTTTATCTCAATTTCTGACTCCCGAGTTTATACTGGAACAATTTAGGTAATTGTTTCATCCAACATCCAACTCGGGGCCTTAGATCACACCCCAGCTTCTCACTGAGGGCAAATATGCTGATTTGCAAAGACAATTTAGATTTGATGATCACACCTTGATACAATGATATATAGCAGCTTTGAATGCTTGGGACAGGGCTGAAGAATCAGGAAAGAGGACTGAGTCATTTACTAAAATTATACAAGGCCCAAAAGAAGCTTTCACTGATTTTTTTTTTTACAAAGATTGACTTCAGCTGTTAACATCATATCCAGAAGTTAGACAAATATTAATTAAATCTTTCACTTTTGAAAATGCTAATTCAGAATGCAAAAAGGGTGATTAGGCCTTTAAAGGCAAGATTAGCACCAACAGATGAATGGATTAGAAATAGAGCTGATATTGGATCTCACACATATGATGCTGCCTTGATAGAAGTAATTTGTAGAAATTTTAAGAAAAATCAAAATGTCAGATGTTTTAATTGTGGTAAAGTCATTTGAAGAGGAACTGCAGGCAAGATGTTCCTAGAAATAACTTTTTTTCTAGAGATAATTCAAACAAAAGGCCCCAGTCTTCTGCAGTATGCAGAAGGTGTGGCAAAGGCCAGTATTGTATTCATGAATGCAGATCAACAAGGAAAAGGCAAGGTAACCCTGTACTGTCAGGAAATGCCTTAGGGGGCTTCTCACTGGCCCCAACGTCAAATTTGGTTCAATCATTCCCTGTCAGTATTGGGGAAACTCCTCCACAGAGCAATTAAAAGACTTAATACCTGTTCTTTAAAACCACACTGCTCTGGATATAACCAAAGACAGAACAACTTCTATAGATACAACAAAAAGTTCAGGAGAGACTAGAAAACAAGTATTTTGGCAAACTGCTATAAATGATCAGAGACCAAAACTAAAAATACATATTAACGGCATTGAAATTGAAGGTTTGACAGACATAGGTACAAATGCAACAATTTCACCAAAACCTTGGCATCCAGATTGGCCTCTTCAGGAGGTAAATGTTCAACTTCTGGGGATTGGAACTTTATCTCAGGTAAAACAAAGTGCAAGGTGGGTCAAATGCACAGGATCAGAAGGACAGAAAGGAAAATTAAAAACATATGTGGCTAGCATAGCAATGAATTTATGGGGACATGATTCATTGTAGCAATAGAAAACATAGATTGACATTCCTCTAATCTCAGAAACAAACTGTAAAATAAAGAATGCTTCTGAGAGAAATATTAAAGCATATTATCAAGAACAGTCAACAGACTTTTCAGGTTGTACATAAGCAGGGCACAACAGCTGGTGATCTTTCAAAGTTACCAACAGTCCTACCTTTAAAACGGTTAATGGACAAACATGTCTGGGTGTAACAATGGCCTTTGACATCAGAAAAATTACAGGCATTAGAACAGCTGGTACAGGAACAGCTAAATGCTCAACATACTGACCAACTGACCAGTCCTTGGAATTCTCCTATATTTGTCATTAAAAGAAATCTGGAAAATGAAGAATGTTAACAGATTTAAGAACCATAAATAAGGTGATTCAGCCAACAGGCTCTTTACAAGGTAATGAAATTGATCAGCTATTGGTAGTAAATGAGCTAGAAGTCTCAGAATTTCATAAAGAACACCATGTTAATAATTAAAGAAAGTTTTTCTGTCACTTGGCCAAAGAAATTATAAGGAAATGCCATACTTGTTCTTTGTATAACCGAACTCCACTACTTGCAGAAAGTAATCCAAAGGATACTCAAAGAAATGAAATTTGGAAAATGGATGTGTTTCATTTTGTGGAGTTTGAAAAAATAAAGTATGTGCACTATGCCATAGATACGTATTCAGGATTTCAGTGCACAACTGCTTTGAGTTCTAAAAAAGCTGATTCTATAATCACACATTTATTAAAAGTTATAGCCATTATGGGAATACCTGTACAAATTAAGACTGACAGTGCTCTAGCATATGTCTCTAGTAAAATGAAACAGTTTTTTGCATATTACAATATAAAACATATTACAGGTATAACACACAATCCTACAGGACAAGCAGTTATAGAAAGATCTAATCATACTTTATAAATGTTTAATAAACAGAAATGGGTAAAAAAAAAAGACCCACAGAGATAGATTACACAATGCTTTGTTAACTTTAAATTTTTTAAATGCTAATGAGAAAGGAATAACAGCTGTGGAGAGACACTGGATAGCAGAAAGAAAGAGAAAAAAAACTACTGATTTAAATCAGCCTGTATACTACTTTAAAGATGTGTTGACCTCAAAATGGAAATCAGGATATGTGTTATATTGGGGAAGAAGTTTTGCTTTTGTTTCCACAGAAGAAAAGCTATGAATACCATCAAAATTGATAAAGATTAGATTTGAACAGGAGAGACCTCTTGATTAGGAGAGGTGATAGTTCATCAAACAGTGTGGCCATTCAACCTGCCAAGAAAGGAAACTCCCCAAAGTTAAGGTTGGGGTAGGGTTTTGTTTTTGTCTTTCCCAGAGAATAAAAGCATCCAACTAAGGAATCTGAAGACCACTGGACAAATGAGACATCTGAAGAAGATGAATTATCCAGAGAAAAATGTCCCAAGGAAAAGAGTAAATTGACCCTAATGGTATAACACACTTCCAATAGGATGAAATCTCATAAATCTTCCCAAATGTTTGTTTCTAATGTTCTCTACAGACATATAAGGCAAATGGTCTTTTTGTAGTCCCAATTCAATAAAAAGTTAATGCTGGCTTTGGAATTAGAGCATGGCTCTCTCTTTCTCTAAACCCAAGCATGCTTCTTAAAGGAAAACCCAAAATCTCTGTCTCATGTCAGACGATCCACCTGATGTGAGACAGAGGAAAAACCAAAATTTGGGACTGTTCTATTGCCACTAATCCCATAATTCTTTGGTTTTATTTTGACTCTTAAAACTTTGCTTTAAATATAAATATTGTCTCAAAATTTATAAGATTAATATATATATTAAATATTTATAAACCTTCTGTCATGATATTAATGATCATATAGAGTACTAACTAATTCTAGAAATAGGCTTAATCTAGCTTCCTGTACATGATTTCAGACTTGAGTCTGAAGCAGGTAACTAGGAACTAAGTTTGTGTATCATGGATGTATTTAACAAACTGTGGTCCTTGAACCCCTCCTATATCTGCTGCATACAACATTTAAAATGTTTAAGCTTTATGCAGTGAACTGTGACCATTCCTAACAGCAACCTTTGAAGCCTTTAAAAGGATGTTGGGGTCCCACAATGATGAATACACCTGGATTGTGGTAATACTCCTAAGCTGGCAAACACCACCCAAAGATCAGCTTTGGACTACAAACTGCTCAGGGCAATTTCAAAGCAGTTAGCTAACATGGCCCAGCCTCATAACCTGCTCCAGTCAGCACTTCAGATAAGCCTTGCACTCTCCCATCACACCCAGACTGGACAACAGCTAGCTCTCCCAGAACTTGATCTTTATCTCAGTTTTTTAGGGTCCCCTAAAGTTGCCATTGCCCACAGACAACAAAAAGTAATTTTAAGAAAATGACATCCACATTCCCAAGAGGTGGGGTAGGGTGGGTTTTTGGTAGTTTGATGGACGTTTGTCATCATTTAAGGGGGTTGGCTACAAGTTGTTATTGGTCACAGTCATGGAGGAAACTGAGCAAAGGAAATTAGATTCAGGGATCTAGTTCTGAAAAGAAAAAAGGGGAGATATCGAAACGATAGGATAAAAGGGTAGATTACTAAATCTACTTTCAAACTAAAAAAGCAACTACTAGTCTCAAATATTTTACATTGGTATGGATTTTTTTTATATTGATACAAATCTAAGGTTATTTTTGTTATACT
>CABHPP010136855.1:6201-33701 GCA_902168425.1 Peromyscus attwateri
CCTAACTGTCATCATAGATCCTTTGTCCAGTGACTGATGGAGGAAGATGCAGAGATCTACGGCCAGGCATCAGCCTGAGCTCTACGAATCCAATCAATGAGAGAGAGGAGGGATTCTGCATGCAGGGCATGTCGAGATTATGATGGGAAGACATGCAGAGATATCCGGCCACACTAGTGGAAGCCCATGAACTGTGGACTGGTGGCTGTGGAGCCCCCATGGGACTGGACTAGGCCATCTGGATATGGAAGATAGTTGTTTGGCTCAAACTGTTTTGGGGGCACCCAGGCAGGGGAATTGGGATCTGTCCCTGGTGCATGGGCAGTCTTCTGGAACCTGGTACCTGTGGTGTGATGCCTTGCACAGCCTTGGTGCAGTGGGAAGGTGTTAGTTATTTGTGGCGCTCTTACCCTGCAAGGAAATGTCACGAAACACAACAGAATCCACTAACAAGAGTTTTATTAAGATAAGAGAGAGAGACAGATGTGCTCAGGCCTGTGGGAAAGACACGTGAATAAAGAGATGGAGCCGGGAATATGGTGCCGGCTTATCAAGGCTGGGCCGCGCCTGCACACAGGGCCATGTGGCTATTCCACACATGTGCGTAGATCACATCGCTTTACAACCATGCAAAGCCACAGGGTCCTGGTCATGCGATACATTTTGACCCGGAAATGGCTATTTTGATCCGGAAATGGCTAGGCGGAAGTGTCTAGGTCCACTGGGCATTCGCAACCATGGGGGTGTATTGTGAATCTCTATCAGAAGGGGCTTTGACCTGCCTAGGCTCAGTGTGCTGGGCTCTGCTGACTCCCCATTGGAGACCTTGATTTGGGGGATGTGGGGATGGGGGGGTGGTTTGGGAGAGAGGGCTGGGGGGTGGGAGGAGGGAGGAGGTGGGATCTGTGGGTGGTATGTATAGTGAGTAGAAAATTTCTTAATAAAGAAAAATGAAAAAAAAAAGGCCCGCCCCTTGGGGACCTGGCCAATACGCAGGCAATACCGTGGCCCACTCAGGGTCCTCACAGCGTCAAGTGCCCATTGCTGCATGAGCTCCCTGTACATCTCCTCATAAAAGTGGAACCCCCTCCTGCTTCTCTCTCTCTCTCTTTCTCTTCTCTTCCCAGGAGGTGAAGGTCACGTTTGCACCTCTGCGCTCTCTCTGTGTCTCTGTGTCTGTCTCTCTGTCTCTGTCTCTCTCTGACTCTCTCTCTCTTTCTTTCTCCCCTCTTCCTTCCCCCAACCCCACTAAAACGCTCCACATGGGTGCTGTCTGTATTGTCTCTCTCTGTCTCTTACCGTCTTACCTGCTGTGGGGCACCTTCGCTCCATCTCACCAAGGTCTCTCTCCCGCTGCTTTTAAAATACAACATTGGTGCTTTGAGAACTCGGCAGGCCCTCCAGGCAGTTTCTCTTGCCCACTGGCGTCACTTTCCTACATCGGCATAATTGGTAAGCACCGCCCCACCACCACCACCTCCTTTTGTCTTTTCTCGAAGTCCTGGTGCCAGGTCCTGTGTCTCACTCGGGCTCAGAGCCCCCGGCCCCTTTTCCTGCATGATGATGTAGGGGACAGCTTATGCCTGCTCAGTACCCCACAGGCCCCTTGACTTTTGGGTGACAACCCATTGGCCGGGCCTGTGCTGCCTCATCGATCCTCGCTAAATTTCTGGGACACTAGAGTTCGGCCCTTGGATCTTATTTCTCTACCGTACTCATGGAAAACATGCCTAAACATATCCACCTTGGTCCCATGCCCCTTAGATACCAGTCCAAACAGCCGCTTTACCCACACCCCGCATCTCAGTATTTCATGGGACCTTTGCAGCTTCTGCCAGCCATCCAATAGATCCAAGCCCCCTTACCCAGAATTCTTTGTCCTTTTCACTCTCCTCTCCCAGCCTGGGAGACCCATTCCTGACTTTCTCCCACCGTGTTGTCTCTCAGTCCTGCAGCTCGTTCTTTATTCTGTATATTCTTATTTCCGGATTTTTAAGTTGGTCAGCTGATAACTTCCTGGGCAGTTTTGTCTGTCTTCCTATTTCAGATAAGTCTATTTCATATGTGCAGATGGAAATGTGTGACTGATGTGGCCACATGACTGTTTCTGACTGGTTTTTGAATGTTTGAGATTATGTGTTCCGTATGTGTTGTACATGTCTTGGGAAGAGAAAAAAAACCACATGACCACATCAGCAGGTGCCATCTTGGCTAAGGTCAAAGATAGAGAGGCCACATGACTTCATCACCATCTTTAATGAGGGTGAACATGTGGGTAGGCGCCATCTTGGCTAAGGCCAAAGAAAGACAGGTCATGAGACTTCACCACCATATTTGATGAGGGTGACTGTGTGGGCAGTCCCCATCTTGACTAAGGTTAAAAAGAGTCATAGGGCTCCACCACCATCTTTAGTAAGGGCAACCACGTGAACTGGACAGATTTCTGTATGACAATTCCTGTTTTGTGCTAGAAATAAGGTTTAAGCTGCATTTCCCCTTTCGTTCCCAGAGGGTCCCCCTGGTTGAATTAGGACAGAGCAGGTCGCTACTGCTGCTGCAAAGCGGAACTCTGTCGTCCTGATTTTGGTGTACTGGTACCTGCTTGCCTGTGTCATTGCTGTTTCTGTGTTTCTGTCTACTAACCTCCTACTGTTGGTTACTCAGTGGCGCTGCTCCCCGTGGCTGGCTGCCGCCCGCAGCGGCCATGCTGACGGAGGAGAGGGCTGGTTGGAAGAATCACAGCCATGGTTACCTTTTAGAGCTTTATTGGGAGAGAAGGGGGGGAGAGGGAGAGAGAGAGAGAGAGAGAGAGAGAGAGAGAGAGAGAGAGAGAGAGGGAGGGAGAGAGAGATATTTCTGAGGCAAACTAGAAAAGCTTACTGACCAAGTGGACAAACTGGAAAGCTGGTTGTAAGAAAGGGTGACTCAAAGGTTTGTAATCTCAGAATCTAAGTGGATAAGAGCAAGAAGATGGGAAGTTATTTAATATAAAGTTACAGGAAAACATGTCACAATCTGAGAATGGGGTTGACTTGAGTAAAGAACAGACTGGAATGTGGTAAAGATAAGCCCTGCTGGGCTGGTGTGGTTCAACAGGTAAAAACGCTGATTTTTAAGCCTGAAATGAGTTTAATTCCCGTTACCCACAGGGAAGGAGAGAATTGACACTCTCAGGTTGTCCTCTGTCCTCCGTGTGCACACTGCGACAAGGTGTACTAATATGTGTGCGCAAACACACACACACACACACCACACAAATAAATGTAATTTTTAAAAATATACTTTGCTAGTGTAAAAACTAAGCAATGGGGCAGGACTTGTGGCCCACCCTCCTCAATCCAAGTATTCAGGAGGTAGAGGCAAGTGGATCTCTGTGAGTTTCAGGTTGGTCCTGTCTACATAGTGAGTTCCAGGACAGCTAGGGCTGTATAGTAAGACCCTGTCTAAAATAACAACAGGCAAACAAACAAAGCTAACAACTAAGCAATGATGCAATTGAAATTCTTTACAACATCTGAGTTTTCTCCAGGAAGGGCGCATAGTTGAGAAACCTCAGCTTCAAATAATAATAATATCTATGAATATATAATTATATATTTGTATATATTTTATATAATTATATATATTTGTAAATACATAAATGTATATATTGATGCTTAGATAGAGGCTAGGGTCTCGTTCATGTACTCTATCACTGGGCTACATTCCCAGACCCAGGTTGAGCTATATTAAACTGTTAATGTATAGCCAGTAACTTGCTATCTGGCATCGGACAAGTTGTTATATATTATTTATGCCTTAATTTTCCTATCTGTAAATAGGGCTAAGGAAGAACTAGAGTGTTGTGATGGTTACCTGAGAAGTACACGTGAAAATTTACACATCACATGCAACAAGGATTTGTGGAATGAACAGAATGACAGACCAAGAACTATCAGATGTGGGCAATGCATCTGGACACACAGGAATTCTGGAACACCTTGTAAAGGGCAAAACCTCTGGGCTCCTTCTGTTCCCTGGATGACCTGGGCAGTATGGGCTTGAGATTCTACCCTGAAGTGTGCGGTTCGTTTTTGTCAACTTGACACACACTAGAGTCATCTGGAAGAAGGGGCCCCGATTGAGGAATTAGCTCCATCAGGTTGGCTTCTGGGCGTGTCTGTGGAGGCATTTTCTTGATAATGATTGAGGTGGGAGGGCCCAACCAACTGTGGGCCGTGCCCCCCAGTCAGGTGGTTATGGGTGTGTAAGAGAGCAAGCTAAGTAAGCAACAGAGATCAAGACAGTAGCAGCATTCCATGGTCTCTGCCTCAGTTTCTGCTCCAGGCTCCTGCCTTGGCTTTCCTCAGCCATGAACTGTAAAGTGTAGAAATAACACCCCCAACCCCAACCCCGCAAGTTGCTTTTGGTCATAGTGTTTACCACGGCAACAGAAAAGCATACTTGGACACAGTTCTTGGCCCATGTTTCTTCATCAGAGTTTCTCCATATCCCATCTCTTTCTGAAGTTTGAAATGTTTGCAGTTGTTGAGACATGTTGAGAGCTGAGGTTCCTCTAGCAACGCACAGGAATTCAATATTAAGCAGTGAGAATGCTAAGTAGTTGAATACATGATCGTCCCATTTCCCCAACATCCATTGCTCTCCTTTTCTAGGGTTGCATTCCTGTTAATCTGTTGGTGAAGTTGCATCTACAATAGAAATGTCCTCTGATGTCCCTCCAGTGGTTGGATCTATATTTGAAATGCCACAGCTGTTGCCATGTGGATTAGAAGAGGCGGCAGCTGATCAACACACAGCACAGGTCTTGGGGATATAATTTATTTCTGTCTTCTCACAGTGAGTTCATTTCTGAACAGCTGTCCATTTCAGAGAACAGCATTTTCATCCACTCTTCAGACTGCCAACTGCAAGGTTTACTTAATTTTGAGGGCTTTCTAAATCCAGAAATTTAAGAGCTCTTTCATTTGGCCCAGTAAGCAAGGAGCTAATATTAGAACTAGAGGTTTTAAAAGGAGTTGTTGACTAAGGTCAAGATTTGCTGGTCTTGAAAGTAAAATGTCTTGGGCTGCGGAGCTCGGTGGTGGAGCACCTGAGTGTTTTCACCGTCTCTTGCTACAGAGTCCTCTCCGGATCTTGCACTATCACTAACATTTGGCTCGCGGAATCTTTGTTCCTGAGCAGAACTTGGTGATGGTAATCTTACTTTTTCTGGGCCCCTCATTTGGCAATATATCAGGTGCATTCCACTTCATACTGGATTGTACTGGTCTCTGCCATCTTAGCCGCAGTGTGAGAAGGGAAGGCTACCTTGCTCTCCTGTGATAACTACTGGTTGCGATCTACACTGACCATTAACCTGGTTCACTGTGTATATGCTGGGCTTTGAGTCATTTTTCTTCCCCTGGAGCTGGTGGAGAGTTTCAGGGCAGGGCAGGGGGTGGGGGTGAGGGTATTAGATAGCTCCCACGGTGGCTCAGACAGCCCCTCAGCAGAAAACGTGCTTGTGGGCTTGGAAAAGCGCAGACACCTCCAATATTCACACCTTTTTCTTTATTTTTGAGACTGGGTCTTGCTATGTTCTCCATGTTGTCTTCCAACTAGTCGTCCTCTAGCCTTAGCATCCCAAATGCTAGAATGAAAGGCCTGCCTGCCTCATTTTACCCCTCTTCCGATCCAAAGCTGCACTTCCTATTTTCTCCGCCACGCGGCACCCCTCAGTCAGCTGTGTCTGCAGTTCTGACAGGTGACAGGCTGGCAGGACAGCGACCAGCGGTCTCCCGGGTAACCAACCACGTTTGCATCTAACTGGAGCCCCTGTCCTCCCTGGCTGGAGCCTCTTTTTCATCACGTGATGCGCAGGATTGTGCAAGATGGGGCTTGAAAGTCTTCCTCTTGCAACACAGTTATGTACGAAGTCCAGGTTTCCCTGGCCTGATTCTGAAAGGTCCCTGGGGGAAGGTGACACTGGGCGGAACCTCCGGGACTGGAAGGACCCGAGCTCAGACCTCCAGAGGGATCTGCCGAAAAGCTTGGCGGCAGCAGCAAGACCTTGAGTGGCCAAGCTGGAGCTGGAAGTGGAGTTCCGTGGGTTCGGGGCCGCGGCTGCTGGGCAGCGCCTCCTCCAGGCCGAGACCCCGGCACAGAATGAGCAGAAGGTGGCGGCCTCCCGGCGGAGGGGCCGGGCCAGGGGCGCGCTGCGCTGGTTCTCCACCGCGGTCCTGTATGCCGCCTTCCTGGGGCTGGTGAGAGCTGAGGCTGCACCCCTCCCAGGCTGGGGTGCGAGCCTCCTGCAGGCGACCTGCCCTTCCCAGCTGGACTCTCACCTTCCCTCCCTGCACCTTCTGTGACTTTGGGCACTTTAGGCCCATGGGCTATCTCGTGGGCGCTATTTTAATCACTGAAGGTTACTGTCCAGTTCCAAATTGATTGTGCCGCTTTCTAACTGCAGTAAACTTTCCTGGCATTGCCTGGGTCTGTAGTCACTGCACTCCGAGTATAACTTACTACACAATAAATTGACTTTTCTAGCCATTCTACTTCGGTGGCCATTCACTTGGCTTTGCAAATAGGAAATAGGCCCAAGAGGAAAGCGGCGTTTTCTTGGTCACACGGGTGTTTGGTGGTGGAGCAGAAACAGGTCGGGCTCTGCCCCCGATTCTATTGAAATCAGCCCTGCAGCTCTTTAAATGTTTTCTTAGAGCAAAATGCTGTGTAAACTGCGGGAAATTCCCTGTTACTTGGTAACTGGGATCTGGGGAAGCTGTGGGGTCGGGTTCCCCAAGGGAGAGCTCTTTCCCCCTCTTTGACAGCCTCCAGTTTTGAGAGACTGACTGAAACCTTAAGCACAAGCACTGAAAAGATTTTCTGTCGCCACCATAATTGATTGATCTAAAGAGAATCTCCATTCATTGCATGGTTCTGCTTTCTTTGTTCTTGTTTACTGTTTAAACTACAAAGGATGGCTGAGTAGGAACATTTATGTCCCACCCCATTTGGAGTGGGGTGGGGGATAGAGTCTTGTTACATAGCCCAGGCTGGTTTCAAATTCTACATTCTCCTGCCTCGGCCTCCTGCGTACTAGAATTACAGGTATACCCCACCATGGCCGGCCCTGTTTCTATCTCTTGTGGGCATATGATACACTGGGAGATTACATGATGCTAAGAAGAAAATAATACCAAGAAGCTCAGCACGGTCCTTATGGCTGTCTCTAGGAACCAACCTGAACATAATCAAATAACCCAAACATTACATTAAAAGAGAGTTCAAAGTACTCTATTTCCTGCTATTGGTCAGAATTTTTGTTTGGGTTGTCATGGAGACTAAGGACCACAGCAGGCTGTGAAATCCACCGACTTAATCTTTTTGAAATTAGCCTGGTAACACACGTGGGAACCTAGAGACACACTGAGCTACCATGACAAGGAAGTCCTAGGACAGCCAGGCTTGCCACCCCCATTCTTCACATCAGCAAACCAACTTAGCCGCTCCCACACACATTATGCCTTTTTTTCCTCTGAGAAGTTTCCTTAAGGCATTCATTAACAGCAGCATCAGCTATTTTATTGATTCATTTATTATTATTATTATTATTATTATTATTATTATCATCATTATTATTATTTATCATTATTATTGCTGTAAACTGAACCCAGGACCTTGTCCATTTAGCGTGCATGCTCTCCCAGCTGACCTATACCCAGCTCCTCACCCACCCTTTTCATTCCTTTTTTTTTTCTATACAGCCCTGGCTGATATGGAATTGCTATGTAGACCAGGCTTGTCTCAAAGTCATAGACAGCCACCCACTTCTGCCTTCTGAGTGCTGGGGTTGCTGGTGTGGACCGCCATACTCAGCTTCACTACTCTTTGTATAGTAGTGAAAATCAAGGGAAAGTTGTGTACAGCATTCTATTTTACTCAGCACCACACACAAGCTCACAACACAGGCAAGAAGATCCCAAGCTAAATTTTGTTCCACTGACTGATGGACATAAATGTTCTTGTCCACCTTTCTGAGTGCTTCTCGCCCTTCTGAACAGGGAGATCTGAGCTACTTCAACACACATTTCCCAAATCTTAAATCTTAGCTTCAAGTGCTGTACTACAGCACCACCTGTTGCCAGAGTGGATCCAGTCCAGGGGTCCTGTTAGAACTGTTCTTCAGAGGAAGCTCAGCTGTTCCCTGCATGGCTGGAACTAATTTGGGGTATTGGCCGCTTTGGTATGATTGTGGAAATTATGGAAAACTTCTCAGAAGGCAGGAGAGTGCCAGGTTAAGAAGCAAGTTCTGATCGACCAGAAAAGCCGATGCAGTGGAGAAGTTCCCCATAGACCAATCTTGGGCCTTGGAGACTGGAAAACATGGCTACCTTGGGGCATTTGAGCAGAACTCAGTTAAGTTTGTACACTGCTAAATTTATGTAGCTCTTGAATATGTCCAATATAAAACTTTTTTTGTGATGCTTTAGCATGAACTAATTGTGCATAAGATCATTTAGTGGAAAGACAACTTCCTGAACTTGGTGGTCACATAGATCATTCTTGGCCCTGTGTTCTCAAGATCAACCTCTTGCAGACGTCACTCAGACCAGTTCCCTGTATTTGCTGGTGTCTGCATTAGTAACTGGAAAGCCAGGGCTGTATTCCCAACAAGTGTAGAAGGCACAGAGCAGTGATGTCTAGCATAAAAGAGAGCTTTCCCTTCTCCCTCTGGAGATTCACGGTGATGATATAGAAACATGGAACGACGTTGGCCTTAGTGGTAGTGTTTCCTGATTTGGAGGCATTGATTACCATAAACCTGACAGCTGCTGCTTTTTGTTTTGTTGCATGGCATTAGCCTTGGTATAGCCTCCATGGTGCTGTGTATCTTCCTGTAAGGAAAAGGATGGCATCACAATGATACGGAAAGAAAAAGAGTTTTTGCAGATCTGTCGTGATCCATGAGTTAGGCTGTCCCTACCTAGGATGGCCTCTACTACTCAGAAGAAACATTCCTAGTCAGGTTTGCTCTAAGGTCCACAGCAGGTGTATAGTTCCAAGAGTCTTGAGAGCTGTCAGTCTAGGACTAAGGGCTCTGATGTTTTGGTGTGTAAATGCTGGTGTGGTCTCTGGTGTGTAAATACTGGTGTGGTCTCTTCCAGCAGAGTCAGAAAGAGCCACTTACTGTGTTAATTCTAAAAAGACTGTTGCTCAGGATCCAGGTCATGAAAGTTCTCGGACTTCTTTTCCTTGGTGAATATACTTTGACCTAACTACTGAGTCATGTCATACTTCATGTGAATGGAGTGGAGATACCTGGGTGCTAATCACAAGGGGTGCAGTCTTGCAGTGGCTACGTCACAAGGGCTAATAAGTCTGTGGGAGTGAACCCAGTTGCCACCAATTGTTAATGCCATTGAGGGCAATCTGTTCAATCCAGGCTTGATGCTACTGTGTTTGTGACACTTGTGCAGTGTGACAAGTATTGCTGCTGCTGGGGATCTTTGCAGGAATGCCCCACAAGGAAAGCTCATTTTTAATAACTGTAGCTATGGATAGCATTAGCCGTTCTGTATAGGAAGCTTCTGTCACCTAGGAGATAATTGCTGAAGGCAGATTGTGAGTGAATCCACACAGAGTGTTCAAGGAGTTGCTACAGAATTATCCAAGGTTTTTATTCTCTTACCAAAATATTGGGTCTGACAAACCAAACACGAGCCCTTTGTGTAATTTTCACAGAGTGGCCACCCACTGATGTTTCATCCTTATGCGGGTCGTTTCAGCCCTTCCATGAGGAGTCTTGCAGGGCAGAGCTTTGCTGTTGGAAGCTATGAGGACGCAGTAGCTCCAGACAGCCATCCAAGCTGTCTCTGAGCCAGAACTGCCAGGCTGAACCTCCTGCTTCAGCCTCCTAATTATTTAGGACTACACTTGTGGGCCATTCTTCCAGGCTCTTGTATGCACTTAAAGATAACAGCAGAATTATGACTGTTATATTAAGACTGCTACATTTCTATGAATCTTATATAATTTCTGAAATAGTAACACATTGACACAAATGTAACTCAAAGAGATTTTACATTGTTTATTTGACCATGAGTCCCTTGTTATTTATCAAATACACCCAATTAATTTGCTATTTCTCTATTTTTATGAATATAGATCATGGTTTTTGTTTTGTTTTGTTTTGGGGTGTGTGTGTGTGTGTGTGTGTGTGTGTGTGTGTGTGTGTGTGTGTGTTTGATTTTGGTTTTTTGAGACAGGGTTTCTCTGTGTACCTTTGCACCTTTCCTGGAACTCACTCTGTAGCCCAAGCTGGCCTCAAACTCATGGAGATCCACCTGGCTCTGCCTCCCAAGTGCTGAGATTAAAGGTGTGTGCCACCACCACCCAGCTACTAGATCATGTTTTTGAGAGAGTCCAAGAGACTTTCTGAAAGACCCCCAAATTAATTCAAGGTAAAAAAATATCATAGTTTAATTTAAAGAAGGTCATAAAATATCAAAAGTTAAATACATTTGATCAAGATAGAATTGCAGATCATAGTTTTTAAAAAGTCTTTTATTTAACCAAAGTGGTATGAGTGCTTCAAACTAAATTTTAAAAATCTCATAAATGTGGAATGATCTTAGGTCTATTAGAGAGGACTCAGTTTCCTTAAGTGATATTAAAAATATCATGAATACACCACGAAACACAGGAAATTATGTTGGCCATTTCCTGTGACTCTTTGTTTCTTGAGCTAACCACCTCCAATGTAACTAACAAAAAGATCCTTCACACTTCCCACTGAGCACCATCCAATACTCCAAGAAAACAAGAGGTCCAAATTCTAGTTTTACAGTGAACTTTAGTATTAATGCTCAATTTCTAGGAAAACTTCCAAACAATTCTCTTCTACTCTCAGCCAGCTTGTCCACACAGAAGTCCTTTACCCAAATTCTTCCTCTACATACTTCCCTGCAATATTCTTACCCATTTTTTTTGGCCATATTGTTCTTAGTTTGGAGCAATAGTCCAACTTTAAGCCAAAAGGGAATTCATTTTTCTTTCAATAATACATCTTCATACTTTACAGTGTTCCTTCCTGTCTTGGTGACTCTTCTAGTGCCATGACCATGACCAAGACAATGCATGAAAGAGTGTATGTGGGACTCACAGTTTCGAAGGGTCTCTGACCATCATGGAAGGGAGCATGGCAGCAGGCAGGCAAGCATGGCACTGGAGCAGTAGCTAAGAACTTACATGTTGAGACAACATCCACAAAACAGAAGAGAGAGAGAGAGAGAGAGAGAGAGAGAGAGAGAGAGAGAGAGAGAGGACAGAAATGACTTGGGCTTATAAAACCTCTAAACCCACTCCCAGTGACAGACCTCCTCCTCCTTCAAAAAGGCCACACCTCCTAATCCTTTCCAAATAGTTCCACTCACTGGAGACAAGTCGCTAAACATGAGTCTATAGGAGACATTCTCATTCAAAGTACTACATTCCACTCCCTGACCCCATAGACTTGTGTCCATATCATAATACGAAATGCATTTATTCCAGCTTCAAAAGTCTTCATGGTCTTTCACAGTCTCAACACAGTTTTAAAGTCCAAAGTCTCTTCTGAGACTCAAGGCAAACTCTTAACTGTAAAATCAAAAAGCACATCACATACTTCCAACTTACAATGGCATGGAATCTACATTACCATTGCAAAAGGGAGTGTTGGGGCATAGTGAGGAAATACTGGACCGAAGCAATACCAAAAACTAGCAGGGCAAACTCCAAGTCCCCTAGCTCTATGTCCAATGCCAACAAGTACATCTCTCTCTCTTGGGCTGGTTCTACTCCCTGTCTGCAGTTCTCCTTGGAAGATATCCCATAGCTCTGGCATCTCCAAAACCCTGGATTCTCCAGTGCAATCTATGCTTCACTTTCACAGCTTCATGCAATGGCCTCTCTGGGCCTCCGTGAAGGGAACCCCCTACCACAATGCCTGGCTTCAGCAACTTTACTTAAAGCATTACTTAATGTTGGGGGAGGATTCCACAGCCCCTTTACTCCTGTATCCTTCATGACTCTAAATTCAGAGTCATGTGGTCGAAGCAGCCAAGTTCTTCTGCCTGTGTGATGGAACCTGGCCCCTCTTTGAAATGCATTTGCATAAGCTTTCCTCTTCATAAATTGGAAGTTCAGCTGGGTGGGGTCTTGCCCTGTGAGTTCTTCCTTTATTCCATTTCACATCAGGCCTCTTCTTATCTCTTTCACCACAAGCCTTGGCTCCAACATTAAATTTCCTGGTGCTCTTTTTCTCTCCAAATTGTATGTTTTGTATTTCTTTTCTCCTTCTTGCTCTTTTTAATTGTAGATCTGCATTTTAAAAAATCATTGCTAATAACCAAGCGACCGAGTCAATAGTAGAGCCTATCTTCAAATCTCCTCTGCCAGTAAAATTAACCTATAACTTTTTAATTTAGCCTCAGGCAGGTTCTTAGGACAAGGACCAAAAGCAACCACGTCCTTTGCCAACATATTACGAGAATGGTCTTTAGCCCTTGCTAAGATTGTTCCCCCTGACACCTCTAGAGCTCTGCCTCTATAGTCCACTTGCTCTCAGCACTAGTGTCTTCCAGGCCTTGCTCACAACATCCAACTGCTTTCCTAGTCCAAAGTCCATTTTCTAATAGCTTCTTCAATTTCTGTCTTCAAAGACTTAAAGTTCTTGTCATACAGGTCTTTCACTTGTTTGGTTAGAGTTACCCCAAGATATTTTATGTTATTTGTGGCTATTGTAAAGGGTGATGTTTCTCTAATTTCTTTCTCAGCCCATTTATCATTTGTACATAGGAAGGCTACTGATTTTTTTGAGTTGATCTTGTATCCTGCCACATTACTGAAGGAGTTTATCAGCTGTAGGAGTTCCTTGGTAGAATTTTTAGTGTCACTTATGTATACTATCATATCATTAGCAAATAGTGAAATTTTGACTTCTTCCTTTCCAATTTGTATCCCCTTGATCTCCTTTTGTTGTCTTATTGCTTTAGCTAGAACTTTGAGTACTATATTGCATAGGTATGGAGAGAGTGGACAGCCTTGTCTTGTTCCTGATTTTAGTGGAATTGCTTTGAGTTTCTCGACATTTAGTTTGATGTTGGCTGTTGGCTTGCTGTATATGGCCTTTATTATGTTTAGGAATGTTATTTGTATCCCTGATCCCTCCAAGACCTTTATCATGAAGGGGTGGTGAATTTTGTCAAAGGCTTTTCAACATCTAATGAGATGATCATGTGCTGTGGGATATTCTGTATGGCAAATGTGTTGCTAATAAAGCACTGATTGGCCAGTGGCTAGGCAGGAAGTAGGCGGGACTAACAGAGAGAATTAAAAGAGCAGGAAGGCAGAAGGAGACTGCCTGCCAGCCAGCAACCGCCAGGACAAGCAGCATGTAAAGATGCCGGTAAGCCACGAGCCATGTGGCAAGGTATAGATTTATGGAAATGGATAACTTAAGATATAAGGACAGTTAGCAAGAAGCCTGCCACGGCCATACAGTTTATAAGCAATAGAAGTCTCTGTGTTTCCTTGGTTGGGTCTGAGCGGCTGTGGGACTGGCAGGTGAAAGAGATTTATCCTGACTGTGGGCCAGGCAGGAAAACTCTAGCTACAATCATGGTTTTTTTTTTCTTTCAGTTTGTTTATATGGTGGACTACACTGACAGATTTTTTTGTATGTTGAACCATCCCTGCATCTCTGGGATGAAGCCTACTTGATCATGGTGGATGATTTTTTTGATGTGTTCTTGAATTCAGTTTGCTAGTACTTTATTGAGAATTTTTGCATCAATGTTCATGAGGGAGATTGGTCTGTAATTCTCTTTCCTACTTGTGTCTTTATGTGATTGGGTATCAGAGTAACTGTAGCCTCGTAAAAAGAGTTTTGCAACGTTCCTTCTGTTTCTATTATTCAAAACAATTTCAGGAGTATTGGTATTAGCTGTTCTTTGAAATTCTGGTAGAATTCTGTCCTAAAACTATCTGGCCCTGGGCTTTTTTTGGTTGGGAGATTTGATGACTGCTTCTATTTCCTTAGGGGTTATAGGTCTATTTAAATTGTTTATCTGATCTTGATTTAATTTTGGTGTGTGGTACCTATCCAAAAATTGTCCATTTCTTTTACATTTTCCAATTTTGTGGAGTACAGGTTTTTGAAGTACGATCTAATGATTCTCTGGGTTTCCTCAGTGTCTGTTATGTCCCCCTTTTTATTTCTGATTTTGTTTTGTTTTGTTTTGTTTTGTTTGTTTGTTTGTTTGTTTGTTTAGAGATAGGGTTTCTCTGTGTAGTTTTGGTGCCTGACCTGGGTCTCACTCTGTAGACCAGCCTGGCCTTGAATTCACAGAGATCTACCTGGCTATACCTCCCAAGTGCTGGGATTAAAGGTGTATGCCACCACCGCCCAGCTCTGATTTTGTTAATTTGGATATTCTCTCTCTATTTTTTGGTTAGTTTAGATAAGGGGTTGTCTATCTTGTTGATTTTCTCAAAGAACCAACTCTTTGTTTCATTGATTCTTTGTATTGTTCTCTTTGTTTCTATTTTATTGATTTTAGCCCTCAGTTTGATTATTTCCTGTCCTCTACTCCTCCTAGGTGAGTTTGCTTCTTTTTGTTCTAGAGCTTTTAGGTGTGCTGTTGGGTTGGTAGTGTGAGATTTCTCCAACTTCTTTATGCAGGCACTTACTGCTATGAATTTTCCTCTTAGCACTGCTTTCATAGTGTCCCATAAGTTTGGATAGGTTGTGCATTCATTTTCGTTGAATTCTAGGAAGTCTTTAATTTCTTTCTTTATTTCTTCCTTTGACCCCGTCAGTGGTGATTCATTTGAGCATTATTCAGTTTCCATGAGTTTGTAGGCTTTCTGCACTTTGTGTTGTTGTTGAATTCTAACTTTAAGCCATGGTGATCCAATAAGACACAGGGGGTTATTCCAATTTTTTTTTATCTGTTGAGATTTGTTTTGTTACTAAGTATGTGATCAGTTTTGGAAAAGGTTCCATGGGGTGCTGAAAAGAATGTATATTCTTTTGTGTTTGGGTAAAATGTTCTGTAGATATCTATTAAGTCCATTTGAGTCATAACATCTGTTCGTTCCCTTATTTCTCTGTTAAGTTTCTGTCTGGCAGACCTGTCCAATGGTGAGAGAGGGGTATTGAAGTCCTCCCACTATTAGTGTGTGGGGTTTGATATGTGATTTGAGCTTTAGTAATGTTTCTTTTACAAATTTAGACACCCTTGTATTTGGGGCGTAAATGTTCAGAATTGAGGCTTCATCTTGATGGGTTTTTCCTGTGATGAATATGAAATGTCCTTCTCCATCTCTTTTGATTGACTTTAATTTGAAATCTATTTTGTTAGATATTAGGATAGCTATATCAGCTTGTTTCTTAGATCCATTTGTTTGGAAAGTTTTTTCCCAATCCTTTACTCTGAGGTAATATCTGTCTTTGAGGTTGAGGTGTGTTTCTTGTACATAGTAGAAGGATGGATCCTATTTTTTGTCCATTCTGTTAGTCTGTGTCTTTTTATAGGCAAATTGAGTCCATTGATATTAAGGGATATTAATGACCAGTGATTATTAATTCCTGTCTTTTTTTGGTGGTAGTGTGTGTGTTTGTGTGTGTGTGTGTCTGTGTGTGTGTGTGTGTGTGTCTGTGTGTGTGTGTGTGTGTGTGTAATGTGTGTGTGTGTCTGTATGTGTGTAGTGTGTGTGTGTGTATGTAATGTGTGTGTGTGTCTGTGTGTCTGTGTGTGTGTGTAATGTGTGTGTGTGTCTGTGTATGTGTGTGTAATGTGTGTGTGTAGTGTGTGTGTAGTGTGTGTGTGTCTGTGTGTGTGTAGTGTGTGTGTGTCTGTGTGTGTGTGTAATGTGTCTCTGTGTGTGTGTGTGTGTGTGTGTGTGTGTGTGTGTGTGTGTGTGTTTTTCCCTTCTTTGGGATTTGCTGGTGTCAGGTTATCTATTGCCTGTGTTTTGGTGGTTGCAGCTAACTTCCTTGGATTGGAGTTTTCCTTCTAGTACTTTCTGTAGGGCTGGATTTGTAGATATGTAATGTTTAAGCCTGGTTTTGTCATGGAATATCTTGTTTTCTCCATCTACGGTGATTAAAATCTTTGCTGGGTATAGTAGTCTGAGGGGGCATCTGTGGTCTCTTAGTATCTGCAGAATGTCTGTCCAGGACCTTCTGGCTTTCAGAGTTTCCATTGAGAAGTTGAGTGTAATTCTGATAGGTCTGCCTTTATATGTTACTCGAACTTTTTACTTTGCTGCTCTTAATATTCTTTCTTTATTATTTATGTTTAGTGTTTTGACTATTATGTGGCAAGGGGACTTTTTTTGTGGTCCAGTCTATTTGGTGTTCTGTACGCTTCTTATATCTTCATAGGCATAACCTTCTTTAGGTTGGGAAAGTTTTCTTCTATAATTTTGTTGAATATATTTTCTGTGCCTTTGAGCTGGAATTCTCCTCCTTCTTCTGTCCCTATTATTCTTAGGTTTGATCTTTTCATGGTGTCCCAGAATTCCTGGATATTTTGTGTTAAAAATTTGCTGGATTTAACATTTTCTTTGATCGATGAATCTATTTTCTCTATTGTATCCTCAATGCCCGAGATTCTCTCTTTCATTTCTTGTATTCTGTTGGTTATGCTTGCCTCTGTAGTTTCTGTTTGTTTACTCTGATTTTCCTTTTCCAGAAAGGAAATTCCCTCAGTTTGTGTTTTCTTTATTGCCTCTATTTCAATTTTCAAGTCTTGAACTGTTTCCTTCATCTGTTTGATTGTCCCCCCACCCTTGGGTTTCTTGACTTTCTTCAAGAGATTTCTTGATTTCCTCCAATTTTTTGTTTGTCTTTCCCTCCATTTCTTTAAGGGAATTTTTCATTTCCTCTTTTAGGGCCTCTGTCATCTTTACAAGGTTGTTTTTAAGGTCGTTTTCTTCCGGATCATCTGCTTTGGGATGTTCAGGACTTCCTGTTGTATCACTAGGTTCTGGTGGTACTGTACTGCTCTTTATGCTGGTTAATGTGTTCTTACACTGCCATCTACCCATCTTTTTCTTTAATCTGAACAGGTGGAGCTCCAGGTAGCTCTCCTTTCGATTGGTGCGGGTGGAGCCTCCGGCTCCTGTGGTTGCTCTTCTTCCCAGTCAGTCCAGGAGGGGGTGTATGTCTCCAGTAGTCGCTGGTGCCCCAGGGGATGGCTTGTGGGGGGGTGGGAGTGGGAGGAGGCTACTGCGGTCTCTGGGGCTGCACTGGCTGGGGGTGGGGTGGGGGGGACACAAGATGTGCCCATGGGGCCTAGGGGCTCGAGAACTGGGCTTTCCAGTCCAGAGATTGGGGCCTTACCTGTTCCCAATAGGTGCAGGGTGAGCGTATCTTGTTTTGATTTTTCAAGACATGGTTTGTCTGTATTGGCCTGGCTGTCTCAGAACTCGCTATGTAGATCAGGCTGGCCTTGAATCACAGGTCTGCCTACCTCTGTCTCCCAAGTGCTGGGATCAAAGGTACTTATGTCCAGCTTCTTATGAACTTTTATTTAAATGGGGAAAAGCTTTAAAAATTAAGTCATTTTTGGCTGGAGAGATGGCTCAGCAGTTAAGAACACTAGCTATTCTTCCAGAGGACCCGGGTTCAATTCTCATCATCCACATGGTAGCTCACAGCATCCATAACTCTAGTTCCAAGGGATCTGATGCCCTCTTCTAGCGTCCTTCCTTGGGCACTGCACACCTGTGGCGCACATGCCTGTAAAACACCCACAAACATAAATAAAAGTAAACAAACCTTTAATATTTTTAAAAATAATCAAATAATTTTGGAGAGAAAAAAGGTTTTAAATGAAGAAAATCAATCAGGATCTATGGCTCTATAATATTAGTATCATTATCATTGTAAAGTTTTTCTTACTGAGAATGGGCCTTAAAATAAATTTCTGCTTTATAACCCACTCTGTAGACGAATTTCTAAACAGTCTTATTAAATAAGAAACACAGAGCCAAATACAGGGTTAAAAGCCCAAGAGATCAGAGCACTAGTGAAGAGCCAAGACTACCTTTAACTTACCACTCACTGCCATCCTTCCCCTGAGAGAGAGTTTCTTCCTGTCTGACTTGTCTCTTTATTGCCTTTCTGTTCTGCCTTCTCATTGGCTCTAAACCCAACCACAT
Source organism: Peromyscus attwateri (assembly GCA_902168425.1). NCBI lineage: Eukaryota > Metazoa > Chordata > Mammalia > Rodentia > Cricetidae > Peromyscus > Peromyscus attwateri. The sequence continues at coordinate 24,394 of CABHPP010136855.1, forward strand.
GACTTCCTAGTCACTGGAGGTCTATACAGACCTCCAGGTCTCTATGGTTGGTACTGGGATTAAAGGTTCGTGTCACCACACTTGGCTGTGTCCTTGAACACACAGAGACTCTGCCTGCCATGTGATCAGATTAAGGGCGTGTGCTACCACCACCTGACTTCTGTTCCTGGCTTGCTAAAGACTTCTGATCTCCAGGCAAACTTTACTTATTAACATACAAATAAAATCACATTTCAGCACAATTAAAATATCACCACACCACTCCTCACCTTTTTTGTAGTAGAAAAAATGAAATATATATTACCTTGTTTGCAAGTAGCTCTTTCATCTTTGTTAATTTCAGGGAATGACTGTTGCCATATTGGGACCCACATTTCCAGACCTGGCAAAGAATGTGAACCGGAACATCAGCAGCCTTTCAGAAGTCTTCGTGGGCCGCGCCCTCGGCTACTTGTGTGGCTCTGTAGTTGGTGGGGTGCTTTTCGACTGTATGAATCATTTCTTACTTTTAGGTAAGTAAACATCAACTTTTGTTCGCAACTTGGCTCTAAGTATGAAAAGTGCAGCCTTAATTCAGACTCGACAACAGAAATGGGTGGTGTGTGGGTACCTCCCCGGCAACTGGGCTTCCATGGGTCCTGTCTCTACCTCAGCTGGTGGAGGGAATCTGTACTGAGCCCTCTGGAAACTCTTCAGTTTGTGTGTTGGCGATCCTGAGGCTCCACTCTCAGGTGACACACTGCTTGGCCACACAGCTCTGCATATTTGAAGGTAGGGCAGGTTCCCAGGGCTGCAGAGGTCAGAATGGGCTCTCCACCCCTGCCACACCTGTTTACAGTTTATTTGTAATATTACAATGGTCCTCACGTCATAGTTTATAGTATGTATATACATATACATATGCATGTACATATATATATATATAGAGAGAGAGAGAGAGAGAGACAGAGAGAGACAGAGAGAGAGAGAGAGAGAGAGAGAGAGAGAGAGAGAGAGAGAGAGATTTGAGGCAGGGTTTCTCTATGTAGCCCTGGCTGTCCTAGAACTTATTACATAGACCAAACTGGCCTCATTCACAGAGATTTACCTGCCTCTGCCCCCCAAATGCTGGGATTAAAGACGTACATGGTCACACTTTTAATCCATAAATATAATATAATGTTTATAAGACATAACCCATTTGTAGAAATTCTCAAGTTATCCAGTTTTCATATGACCTTACTTTCGTTTTTTGTTTTTACGACATTGGCTTGACCCTGTGTGAATGCTGCTTCTGTAACTGACATTCTCACCCTTCTTTTAGGGATGTCAATGTTGGCTACCACAATTGGTCTTTATCTCATCCCTTTCTGCAAGACAGCAACAGTACTGATTGCCATGATGTCTGTATTTGGTGTCTCATTTGGCGCTCTGGATACAGGTCAGTGACTCTGAGTGTTGACTTAGGGGAAAGTGGACAAAATTACACTATCACCTAGAAGATATTCTTGTTTCCTATAACAGGAGCATCCAGGTCCTAACTAGGTGCTTCGCTCATAAATAAATAATCTTTGGTTGCTACCAGCTCCAAGTACATAAAGCTAAAAATGTGCAATATATTTATTAAAGTTTAAAATATATTTATTAAATATATTATAATTTATGCAATGTATTTATTGCGTATATTTATCACATACATAGTAACAAGTACATGGATAAATATTATACCCCCAGTGAGGCATTTACACTATTTTGTAAAAACCTTTGCAAATGTATCTGGCTCTAGAAGGTGGTGATCATCAGCCTTTAAGCCAAGTCTATAAGACATTACAATGCATAGCTCTTGGTGGTGCATTAGAGATCTTTAACCACATAATCAACTCACATCTGGCATTTGATTACTTAAAACATCTGTCTTGCTCACACTGTGCAATGCATATTCATCCACTTTCTCATGGCACTGAGAATAGCCAGTTATTCTTTGGACTGCCACCTCCCAAATAATGACACAGAGACTTCTTATTAGTTATGAAAGCTTGGCCTTAGCTTAAGCTTGTTCCCAACTAGTTCTTATAACATACATTGACCCATTTATATTAATCTATGTTCTGCCACATGGCTTGTTACCATTCCTCCATACTGTATGTCGGATTTGCTCCACGTCTTGCTGGCTAAACCTGCCTTTCTTCTTCCCAGAGTTCCTCTTTCTCCCTGGAAGTCCCACCTATTCTCTTCCACCTAATCTCTTCTGTCTAGCTGTTGGCCATTCAGTTCTTTATTAAACCAATCAGAAGGTGCCTTAGGCAGAGACACACCTTCATAGTGTACAAAAAGATTATCCCACAAGAAATGAAACTTTTGTTTTTATAAGGTTCTTTAGATTTTTATTTTTACTATTTTTAATTATGTGTATGCATTTATGTCTATATGTGGGCATGTACAAATGAGTGCACGTGTCCAAGGAGGCGAGAGGTTGCTGATCACTGGGAACTGGGGTTATAGGGCTTGTAAGCCACTAGATATGGGTGCTGGAAACCCAATTCTGGTTCTCTGCAAGAGCGATAAGTACTCTTAACTGCTGAGCTATCTCTCCACCCCGATCTTCGTAATTTCACTAAGTTACCATGTCTAGCAGATGATTTTCCCCATGTTTCCTTGGCAGGTGGGAACGTCCTCATCTTGGATCTTTGGGGGGACAAAGGAGCCCCCCACATGCAGGCCTTGCACTTCAGTTTCGCCTTGGGTGCCTTCCTGGCTCCCCTGCTGGCTAAACTGGCCTGGAGGACAACAGCATCCACTCAGAACCACACAGAATGTGACTTCAACCCGCTAATGCTGAACCGATCCTCTGGAGCCACCTCAGACTCTCTGTTTGCAGCACCTGAGGACATGAACCTGCTGTGGGCCTATGCTTCCATAGGCACCTATGTCTTAGTGGTCTCTGTCTTTCTGTTTGGTCTGTTTTGTAAGAAACGCTCAAGGCAGAAAAAATCCATGGTATCTGCTCAGGGAGCTCGAAGAGCTAAACATCACAGGGCCCTGCTCTGTCTCCTCTTCCTCTTCTTCTTCTTTTATGTTGGAGCCGAGGTGACCTACGGCTCTTACATATTCTCCTTTGCCACCACTCATATTGGCATGGAAGAAAGTGAAGCAGCCGGCTTGAACTCCGTCTTCTGGGGGACCTTTGCAGCCTGCAGGGGCCTGGCCATCTTCTTTGCAACACTCTTACAGCCTGGAACCATGATTGTGTTGAGCAACATTGGCAGCTTTGTCTCAACTTTCTTCCTGGTGCTTTTTCACAAGAGCCCTCTTTGTCTCTGGATCGCAACTTCTGTGTATGGGGCCTCATTGGCAGTCACATTTCCCAGTGGAGTTTCCTGGATTGAGCAGTACACCATCTTAACTGGGAAATCCACAGCATTCTTTGTAATTGGCGGTACCCTGGGAGAAATGGCTATTCCTGCAGTAATTGGAATTTTTCAAGGACTCTACCCAGAACTGCCAGTAGTTCTGTACATCTGTTTAGCTTCAGCCATATCCACTGCTGTTTTATTTCCTGTGATGTATAAATTAGCCACCTTACCTCTGTAATATGAATAAAAAGAAAACATCTCAGGGGTCCAGAACACTTTGCCCTCTAAGTCCGTACCATAAAGAAAAGGAAGAATGGAAAGATGGAGACAAAATGAATGAAATGGATTTTGAAGTTGTTGAACAATGCAATGAGGCAATCTGTAGTTGTCTAGAAACGTTGATGGTGTCCTCACCAATTCCTCCTAAGTGTATTGATTTGGACAAACAGTTTGGTATATCTGTGGAATGCCACGTTTGGTTCTTGTGACTGTGACTAATACTTGACTAGAAGCCACGGAAGGACTTATTTTGGGTCACAGTTTGAGGGTGCCGTCTATCATGGAGGGGTGGGCATGGCTACAAGAGGACCCATGTATCAGGAATGTGGAGCTAGGAACCTTTTCCTTCACATTTGGGCAGAACAGGAAACAGAGCGGGGACCAAAAATGTGTCCAGGTATAAAATCTCAAGCTCTGCCTCTAGTGATGGACTTCCTCCAGAGAATCCTCATTTCATCCACAGAAACCCCACTTCCTCCACAGAAACCTCACTTCCTCCAAAGGAGTCCACTTCTTCCAGAGAAGTCCCATTTCCTCCAGAGGAGCCCCACTTCCTCCAGAGGAGCCCCACTTCCTCCAGAGAAGTCCCATTTCCTCCAGAGAAGTCTCATTTCCTCCAGAGGAGCCCCACTTCCTCCAGAGAAGTCCCATTTCCTCCAGAGAAGTCTCATTTCCTCCAGAGGAGCCCCACTTCCTCCAGAGAAGTCTCATTTCCTCCAGAGGAGCCCCACTTCCTAAAGGTTCCTCAACCCTCTAAAACAGCATCCCCAGGAAGGCACCAAGTGTTGAAACATATAAGCCTGTTGGGGGGAGGGGGTGGCATTTCACATTGGAGCTACAGCAAGCATCTTGGTAAAAACCAGGAAAAAAAGAGTTCTTATTAACTTCCCTATTTTTTGGTGAAGGGGCACAGTGCGGGGTCAAACTTAGGATGCTGCATGGGCCAGGCAAGCATTCTACCATTCAGCCTGGGGTTTCCTCAAATCAGAACATTTAAATAGGCCAATCAGAGATGACCATCAGCAATGTTCCAGTGGTCTCTGGAGATTTAGATTTCAAGGTCAATGTATAGGGAATGCTAAGATATTTGAAGATATATTTGAAATTCTGTAATATATTTCTGTAATTCCCAGAGTGTTACACAAATACCTCATGGTCTTGTACCATCAATCTCTTGTTACCAGGTTTGTTTTGACCTGAGCCATTTGTTGTAGAATATTATTTTAAGATGTGTTACATTTGTTTATGCTGTGGAATGTTTAATGATGCAAAGATGTGTTGCATTCTTTTGTGTTGCATTTGTTTAACTCTGTGAAGCTGTGTTCTGTGCCTGTCTAAAGCACCTGATGGTCTAATAAAGAGCTAAGCAGCCAATAGCAAGGCAGGAGAAAGGATAGGCAGGACTGGCAGGCAGAGAGAATAAATAGAAGGAGAAATCTGGGAGAGAAGAAGAAGGAGGAGGAGCAAGAGAACAAGGAGATGAGGACGCTAGAGGCCAGCCACACAGCCACACAGCCAGCCACTGAATAAGAGTGAAAGTAAGATATACAGAAGTAAGAAATAGAAAAGTCGCAGAGGCACAAGGTAGACAGGTTAATTTAAGAAAAGCTGGCAAGAAGTAAGCCAAGCCCGGGCATTCATAATTAAGAATAAGCCTCCATGTGTGATTTATTTGGGAGCTGGGTGGTGGGCTCCCCAAAAGAGCCAAAGAGCCAGAAGAATAAAACAACCAACAACAGTCATTAGGCAGTATTTTATGGTCTCTAACTTCAGAGTGTACAAAGAATTCATGCATGTTTGAAAAGCTGGGTAGTGTTCAAGTGGAACACCACCACTAAGGAAGAGAATGGATCTGCTGAGCAAATAAATGATCAGGCCATCGATATTCACCAGGGAAATTGTGGAGAGTAGTTTCATAAAAGATTGTATTTGGATGTAGACAGATGTTTTCATTTTGCTTGACTTTACTGGTCAGCTGGATTATAGAATGCTAATGGCTCTTTTTCCTATGCCTATAAAGACATTGTGCAATGTGTTTGGAGAGAACTGTCTGCAAGACTTGACTGCCTTCTAGGTCTATGCTGGGGCACTTACTGTGGCCTCATTTGACTCATCCCTGAGTTGTGATTCTAGGAATGCAAATGAGATGCTTTTCCAGCTGAGTTTGTCCAGGATGTCTGCTGGAGTAGCCAACGGTTTATTTCAAATGAGAAATAAGACAGAATGATGGAAAGACTCTGAGCAGGCACTACTGATTGTGAATATATGCCAATTTGATATGCTTAGTGTTTATGTGCCTGCTGGCTTTCTGACAGGTATGTTTTTACTGCTGCGTTTCACTGACCTGAAGGTATCTCTTTCCTTCACCCTTTATGCGTACCCGAAACAGAATATGTTTTATCATCAATGATCATTTAATATCATGACAAATTATAATTGACAGCAGGTTTCATATACAGATTAAAGATAACATGGTTTACATTCAGTGTTTTATATTAGTGAAAAAACAGTAACCATTTCAATTGTGGACATTGTAGTACTTTTAAAGAAAATTCTAGGGGAAAAGCTATTTATTTATTTGTTTATTTCAAGATGGGTCTTACATGTCATCTTAGCCTTGTCTCAAACTCTGGGACTCAAGCAATCCTGCTTCTTCTGAGTTCCTGGGAGTTACAGGAATGTACCACAACATTGAATACCTTTTAATATGTGAATTGTGTCTGTGTTCAGATAGAATTTGTAGACAGTGTGTTCCAATATCTTGACAGTAGAATGAATCTGTGTCTAGTTGTGTTCAGATGGTATTAGTGACACTTTGTTTTACTACCTTAGTGGGAGGGTGAATTTGCATATAGTCATATTCATTGATCTCTAGATACCTTGTTCTCCTGCCTTAAATATGAGTGCTGTAGATGGGTCTTTTGAGCCCTTAACTACCTCAGTAAGGCAGGTCTGGGACTTGCTGTTTCTAGATTTGATTTTTACTAGTTTTGAGTATAATTACATTATAAACACTGCAAACATTGGACAACTTTCGTTTACAGCTAGGCAGTCTGTCTAAGGGTTGGATCATGCCCACCATACATACTTGAAACCCACTTGCCTGGGTTTAAAGTACCCGGGGAACCAAAATAACAATGAGAAGGTGGAATGATGGCCACGTCAGAGAGGAGAAAGGCTACTCATATTAAATGTGGCAAAACCTTATGTGTGCTATCCCTTATAAATGGGTAGAACTGAGTGATTTTGTTTACTTCTTCCCAAGTTTTATGGTTGTTGGGGATCTTCCCCAGAGCTGCCTTCTCCAGACCCCACCCCTCTCCAGACCCTGCCCCTGAGAAAGCCCGACAAGTAGTGGCTCTACCCCAGGAGGATTCTTAAGGTCTGGCCCACAGACTTCCCCTTGTGGCTTTTCCTCATGGTTTCTCCTCTTCCTCTGGGACCACCCAGGAATGCTTTGCTCAGATTAAACCTGGACTTATTAATTTGGCCTGGTTTGACTTATTATATCAGCAGCATTACTCACTACTGGGGGGATTTAAATTTTTCAGCCGGTGCATTGGCCGAGGTGAATTGAGTCTTCCCATCACCACGTGGTGTGGCGTGGCCGTGGAAAGCCACTCACTCTTCCTCCCCCACTTCTGCTACACCGGACCATCTTAAGTCCAGTAAGCCACCCACTTCCAAACCATGCCCATAAGGGATCCAGGATCCCTTCCATGTCTCTGATCCCCAGAGGCTTCCAGGGTACCTACTGAGGTCATTGCTTCAGCACCAGGTAGCTCTGGCCCGCTCCGGAGCAGGGACAGACCCTGGTCCTTGGAATTCTCCTGTCTGGAAGATATTCTTGTAGAGAAAAGGGGCTGGCTAGAGAAACCCACCCTGACCCTGGAGCCCAAATTAGGGAAGGATGGCCCAGATAAAGCCAGTGAGAGAAACACAGTTTAGCTCAGATCAGAGCCATTTCTGCCCCTGTCCAACTGACTTATGAAATCAACCAATCACAGAGCAGGACAGCAGAATCCTGGCCTAGGGCCCAGGACCAGGGAAAGAAACACAGCTTGTGTTTGGGACCTGGGCCAGAGAAATGAACCAAGGAAACATGCCCTGACTCTGAAACCAGTACCAAAGAAACACTCTTGGCCCCTAGAATCAGAGTCAGTGAATGAAATGTGCCCTGGCTTTAGAAGTAGTGTCAAAAAGCCAAGAAAGGCCAGTGAAAGAAACACAGTTTAGCTCAGATCAGAGCCATCTCTGCCCCTGTCCAACTGACTTGTGAAATCAACCAATCACAGAGCAGGACAGCAGAATCCTGACCCTAGGGCCCAGGACCAGAGAAAGAAACACAGTCTGTGTTTGTGACCTGAGCCAGAGAAATGAACACTTTATCCCCAAACCCAGAACCCAGGAAATACACCCTGACTCTGAAACTAGTACCAAAATAACACTCTTGGCCCCTAGAATCAGAGTCAGTGAAAGAAATGTGCCCTGGCCTTAGAGGTAGTGTCAAAAAGCCAAGAAAGGCCAGTGAAAGAAACACAGTTTGGCCCTGAAATCAGGACCAACTCTGCCCCTTGCTCACAAAACTGGCCAATCCCTGGGCAGAAAATAAACTAACCAATCACAGTTGACTCCACCCCCTAGACATCCTATATAAAACCTCTGTTCTTTCCACCCTGGTAGAGGCAGCTACTCTCCTGGACTCCTCCTTCCCAAATAAACCTTTCTCAAGAGAGTATTGGGTGAAAACCCTCATTGACTGGTGAACAGAAGAACCTTGCTGGGACGTCCCATAGTGGACTGAGCAAGGGGGAGCTGAACAGAAGAAGCTTGCTGGGACATCCCATAGTGGACTGAGCAAGGGGGAGCTGAACAGAAGAACCTTGCTGGGACGTCCCATAGTGGACTGAGCAAGGGGGAGCTGAACAGAAGAACCTTGCTAAGACGTCCCATAGTGGACTGAGCAAGAGAGAGCTGGTAACACTGAGCCGGAGATTGTGGCTCTCCAGGAGAGGAGCAGGATTGCTGTGTCCTGCAGGGAGAACATCCCCCATCACACCAGGTATATCCTGACTTTCCCGAAGAGTCAGGATACCCTTCCTTGCTGAAGCAGTTCCAGGCCTGACTCTCCCGAGAAGTCAGAAAATTTTCCTTTCCAAGGTTGGGCTGTTTCTTTGCAGTCCCAGCCATCAGAGCTGTGCTAAACAGCTCCAGGTGTCTGGGGACACTTTCAGGGCAGAGCTCTTGTTCTGAGTAGCTCAAGGTGTCCAGGATACCTCGCCCTCCAAGGCTGAACTGTCTCCAGTACAGCCATCAATGCTGTGCTAAACAGCTCCAGGTGTCCGGGACATCTTCAGGGCAGAGCTCTTGTCCTAAGTAGCTCTGAGGTGTCCGGGATACCTCGCCCTCTAGGGCTGAACTGTCTCCTTGCAGTTTCAGCCATCAATTTACTAACATTTTGGTGCTGAAACCTGGGACACCAAACCCAGAGTTTTTGCAGTTTACTTACAATTCTACTCAGACAATTCCACACATTGTTTCCCAGCCACTGGGCTTATGAAACAGGACAGAATTTTTGGAGCCTCTGGCCCCAGACACGGCTTGTGAATGGGTGCTTCTGAGTCAAATCTGATCTACTATCACTAAGAAATTTATCCAAATTAGCTCCCTCATCCAGGTTTGAGAGCATTACATTCC
>CABHPP010136855.1:38701-42886 GCA_902168425.1 Peromyscus attwateri
TTCCGTGTGTGTGTGTGTGTGTGTGTGTGTGTGTGTGTGTGTGTGTGTGTGTGTCCTGTTTATCCATTTTGGACAGCATACTGTCATCAGTCAGTGTGGGGGAACTTTCTTGCTCACTGGCTAACTTTTGCCACAGTGAAAGTTAACTCCATGTGGAGGCTCTTCAATGCCCATATCTTCTCTGAAGTAGGTTGGTGCTGCCAGGAGTAGACATGTCTCATAGTCATAAAAAAAGAAAAAAATCTGTTATTAAAACATCTTAAATGTCATATTCTGTAGATCTCTAAAGGGTTTGAAGATGCCTGTCTATCTAAAATATATTTCTGCTTGACCTTGAAAACATACGTAATATGACTACAAGTTTGATTGTAATGACTAACTACTTTCATTTCTTTATATCCTAATAGTTGATAATAACAACTTTTAAGGATTAGCAAATTGCATTACATTGTTAAATGAACTGTAAACATACAATACCTTGAACAAGATTAGAAATAGATGTACAGTATTTTCTAACAAAATCTATCTCGAATTGGTATCAATATACATAATTTGTATACAATATACAAAAATCAAATCCATTGTAAATTATTTAAAAATAGTAATTGCTTTCTAAAAGTAGATTCAATCTACCATTTTATTTATATCATATCCTCTCTTTTTTTCTTTTCAGAGTAGATTCAATAATCTACTCTTTATCATTTCTATAGAGTAGGAGTGGTCTTGTGGATTTTTTACATCTACATATAAATGCATTCACTGTTTATATGGTTTTGTATATCAGCTTAAGTAGAATATTGTGACGTGATATAAATATATTTATAATTATAAATTCATAACAAAAACTTGCTTTAAGCTTAGACTCAGGTCATTAATTGTTTCTTTTATTTTTAAAAATGAGCTTGACTTCTTTCCTGCATATAGAGTTTTCTTGTTCCAACCACCTGGTCCAAAATAACTGACTCAGAGGCTGAATATGAATTATAGATGCTTGGCTGATAGCTCAGGCTTGTTACTAGCTAACTCTTATATTTAAATTAACTCATTTCTATTAATCTATGTATTGCCACGTGACTCATGGCTTTATCTGTGCTCTAGCACATCTTACTTCCTGGGCAGCTGGCTGGCACCTCTCCTGACTCTGCACTCCTCTTCCCAGAATTCCCCTAGTCTGGCTCTTGAGCTCAACCTCTTCTGGCCCAGCTATTGGCCAATTAGCTTTTTATTAGCCAATGAGAGTAATGCATGTTCATAGTGTACGAAAAGATTGTTCCATAGCACTCTCCTTCAGAAATTAGTCAAGAATATCTTCATGTTTTTGAGTGTTGCACACTTACATGGGGTTCCTACAATGTGAATAGCATTTCACTTCACATTGCACAATCCTTGTTTTTTTTTCAGCTTCAAGAACTTTCTGACAATTTCTAAATTTACCAGTTTGCCAACAAAACTGTTACTTGCTACATGACTTACTGTGTATATTGTTGATAGATTTCCTAATGGAGATTATTATAGCTACTCCTCTGCCTCAGAGGAGAAAGGAGATTTTCTGAATGGCATGTCAGGCAGGAACTGGGTACCTGGAAGCCTGAAGTTGGGATCCATGGCCCTGTTCTGCACTTAGACAAGAACAGTGAAACAGCTCAGTGTTTCCAACTCAGCATGGTTCACATGTATGCTTATCTCCTCACTCCACATTTATGAGTTCTTGAAAAAGGTACTTTTAAAGTGGGAAAATTGAAGTTGAAAGATATTAAATGTCTTATCTAAACAATTGCCATCCCTGCTTTGAGTGACCCAGGTTTACAACTGTGTGTTCTGCTCACGACAGAACTTTCTTTACCTTTGTTTCCTACTAGGGACACTGGGCAAGCTTTGACCTTTGTGTCTCCTCTTAGGCAACCCTGGCACTAAGGAGCAGAGACAGCATTCAATGTCCTAAGTACATGAGTGTTGAATAAATGTCCCCGATACTCCATACTTTCTAGAAGGAAGGGCTTGGTTATTTCTGCATTCCTATTTTATCTTCATAGATTGGATCAAGCATGAGCGTAAGATCTGACACTTTTTCTGTGAGATGCTCCCTGGGACCAGAAAGATGGGACATTATACGGTTCACAGGACACACTTGAGGCCTCACTGGTGCTTTATGATGCTTCCCTCTGGAAAGGTTAATGGTGTAGGGATCATGTTTTCTAACTCTTTACTAAAACAGCCATTCTATAAGAAAACAATTCAGCTTGAATTCAGATGTGATTCCTAAGCTATCACCCCAAGATTTCCTTTACCATCTTTCTGTGTCTGGCCCACAGGCTGATATATCATACTGAATATACAAAGTTAAAGTTACCAGAACTGTGTAGTTTTGAATATGAGGAGGGACCATGAAAACACAGATGAGGTGGAATCAGCTTACAATGTTACAATGGTTACATTTACAGTTATAGTTACAAAGGTAACTTTTTTTTTCCCCCAGACAGGGTTTCTCTGTGTAGCTTTGGAGCCTGTCCTGGAACTCCTCTATAGACCAGGCTGGCCTCGAATTGACAGAGATCTGCCTGCCTCTGCCTCCCGAGTGTTGGATTAAAGGCTTGTGCCACCCACGCCCGCCCTTCTCGTTTTTCAAGACAGGGTTTCTCTCTGTAGCTTTGCACCTTTCCTGGAGCTCACTTTGTAGACCAGGCTGGCCTCGAACTCACAGAGATCCACCTGCCTCTAACCCCCGCCCTTCTCAATGGTAACTTTTTACACACGCTGACAACACTGTTTTTGATCCTCTCCCTGAACCCTGAAGCCTTGTAAGGTGGATACTAGGTGCTGTTTTCGTGGAGGAAGATACATCAGGAGAAGATATTCATTTCTCCTGAGTGGTGAAGCCAGTGGAAAAAAGCCAGAATTCAGTTTGAGATTTGAATGTCTCCAAAACCTGTGCTCTCTTCCCTAAGCTGCACTATGTTTTTTTTATTATTATTATGTGTCTTTCACATCATGTATCTTGATCCCATTCACACCTCATCCTTTCGCATCTGCTCCTGCAACCTGCCCCCCCCCCAGCAATAAAACAAAATTCAAAAGAAAGGACTAAAATACAATGAAAAATCTAAAAGAGAAAAAATTAGAAATCTCTTCATGGAAGCTGCAGTGTGACCCAACAGGTCACACTGTATACCCTTTCGTCCATACATCTCTGTGTACAAGTGTTCATTGCAAAGAGTCATTGGTGTGGTTGGAGGCCCCTGGTCTCCACTACAAGATTGAAGCTATGTTCCCAACAGGACTCTTCTTGGACATCTTGCTGCCATCCTGTGTTGGGGAGATCCTGTAGCTTTGGGTCTGTGGGTCAGGTCCCTTCATGTGCTCCAGCAGATCATAGATCATAGATGTTGGAGCAGGCCAAGTCATAATCCTGAGTCATCTGGCAGTGGTAGGGTTGGTCCACCAGATGGGAAATAGGGACAGCTCTCCCATGGTCACCATTTTGGGGCTGGCTCACCCACACCTGCCTTAACAGTGGTGATTCTATTGTGCTGCCCTGGCAAGGTGCAGGGCCTGCTCTCCTAAGAGATGCAGCTAGTGGGGGTCAGGGATGGCTCTCTTGACCACTCTTTTGACCACAGGACCAGCTCTTCCATCTGACCCAAGCGTTGATAGGTGGGCAGTGGGGGTGGGTGGAGGGTAGGGGGAGGGCTTCATTCCCCCTCCCATGCTGCCACAAGACAGATAAGAAATGGGGACAATTTTCCCATGCTCACATCATCGGAGTTGATTTACCCAAATCTCCCTAATAGGTTTGGCTCTGTTGTGCCCACTCTGGTGAGGTGCAGAACCTGCTCTCCAAAGTGTTGCAGCTGGTGGGGGTCAGGGCCAGCTCTCCCACCTGCCTCAAGTGTTGATGGGTGGGAGTAGGGGGGTATCTTTCAGCTTCCTGTGCTGCTCTGTGGCAGATGAGCGGTGGGGTTAGGTCTCCCATGCTCATGTCCTCAGGGTTGGCTCACCTGTGCTCTCATATACAGGGTCATCTCTGCTGCGCTGCCCAGACATAGTGTGGGACTCGCTGCTGCTCAAGGGGTCAGCTCCCTCACCATCTCAGCCTGCTCCCTTCCTCTCTCATCTCTTCAGATATGCCTCTGTCCACAGGATCTGAATCTCTCTCTCTCTCTCTCTCTCTCTCTCTCTCTCTCTCTC
>CABHPP010136856.1:0-10437 GCA_902168425.1 Peromyscus attwateri
GTTTAGAATAAACAGCTCCCTGTGAACAGAGACATTTTCATCTTGTTCCTGGGTGTTACAGTATATGGAGCTGAACCCTGGCCGCAGGAAGCAGTCAAGTGAGGTTTGAGATGATGGAAGAGATTCCTTAACAGTTCAAAGGTGCTTAAAGACTTTTTTAGCATCTTTTCATTTGACCCTGCTAGGAATAATTGATTGAAATAATTAATTGGGCCTCATTTTTTCTAAGCAATGGCTATGTTGCCTTCCTATTCACGGTCTGACTTATATTAGAAATTAGAAAGTATGATATGATCGGGTATGTGCTTAGAATCATCTGCAGACATTTCAAGGAAGACATGAAGCTGGCTGACATTAGCGTATTGTCTCAGCTACTCTAGAGATTATTGGATCTTAAGTTTAAGACTGGCGTGGGCTGCAGAGTGAGTTCAAGGCAGACATGAGCAACGTAGTGACACCTCTCAAAATAATGACTCAAAAGAGGGCTGTGGGTATAGCTCAGTACATGGCTAGCCTAGCTTGTACAAGACCCTGGGTTCAAACCTCAGTACAGTAGAACAAACAAAGAGTGTTTGTGTCTTCATGGGGCTGCCGTCAATAATACAGTCCAAGGCAGATAGCTGCAGTCTCTCTCCTTATCTGACCCATTCCCTTCACCAAGCAGGTTCTGAGTAGTCCTGACAGTGATGCGCACACACACACACACACACACACACACACACACACACACACACACTGGCAAGTGACTTCATTGAAAGGAAACATGGTTTTATAGGAAGAACCTAAGTTTAAGAGACTAATGGCCAGTTTTCCAGGCCAGCATGTATCTGGCTGATATTTATATTCAAGGGTGTAGTTTTCAGCTTCAGATCCCTTACTGAGTTAGAGCACTCCTTTCCATAGTGACAAGCATGTCTTCAGAAACTTTCTTAGAAATGACTCTCAGCTCCAGCTGGGTCTGTCCTAAGGTATTTATAAGGCTGTAGAATGGAAAGGGAGAACAAACTTCAGTGTGAGCTCAGAACTTTACTTAGGAGTCTGCTCTTTCTTCCTGTGGCCATATTTAAACCTTGACCTCCTCAGTTGTCCTAGCAATGTCCCCTCTCTTGCCTTACTTGAAACATTTGACTAAAATATGGGTAAAAAGTACCTGGTGCCGGCAAGTAAGTACCTGTAATACTGACTGCCCTGCTAAGGTCACCACCTCTTTGTTTCATGTGTCAGAAATTTTGACTGTAATTAGAGATAAACTTGCATTAGAAGTCCGTTGATATTTATGATAGTGCAAGTGCTTAGCTATTGCTGTCCTGTCTACTGGGCACTACTGCAACTGCTCACAGCTCTTAACAGGTTCTGGCCCCAGAACTGCCCTATGATATAGGCTCTGGTATCCTTACCATTTTGCACATGAAGGAACTGAAGACCTAAGGTCTAAGTCACTTGTCCAGCAGATCAGTTTAGCGGTGGTAGTTCTGGGTATATACTTTCTTAGGAATGTCTTTTTGTGGTTCATTGATGGGATATATAATATATATCTATGAAGATGGTTCCAGTGGGGATATATAATATATATCTATGAAGATGGTTCCAATGTGAATTCACAACACATGTCAATGAAAGTGGCTGAAGGGTTTTCCAACACTGGCTCTTAGGCTTTCTAAAAACCAGTGCAATGTTCCCTCAACAATGTGGTGCTCTAAAAATGGTCTTGCTCTCTTCATTTCAGCCTGTGAGGTGGAAGCGGGTAAAGTGTACCAGGTCTCCTCCGAAGAGCACATGCAGCCTTTCAAGGAAAACATGGAGCAGTTCATCAGTCAAGGTAAACTGCAGAGATGTTTCTTCCATCCTTAGGCAGATGTGTAACAGGCATCTGGTTCAATGCAAGTTTAAACAAGATTATTTTGGCATTATTGAAAAGACAACGCCCCATCCCCCAATATCCAAACTAACAAGACTTGGGTTAATCACATGGCATACATGAGAGGCTAACAATTTGCCAACTGTGCTATTCTGGGGCTAGTCTTTATTGTTTCTGGAGGGTGTTTTGTGAACTATTATTTAAATAGTATGTATTATAAAGATATTATATCTTTGTGCTTTTGTTTTTGAGATTATTTTGTGAAGTGTGTTTTTCTTTCTTTTTTAGTTGCTTTTTGCTGATGTTGTTGTTGTTTTCAATGATGCAGATTGAACTGAGGTCCTTGCATACTTGTTAGACAGATGCTCTACCACTGAGCTACATCACCAACCCATTCTCTTACATTTTAACTCTGCTTGTGACCTCAGTACAATCTGGTATTTATTTGCTTTGTCAAAACATTGTACCCAAAGAACAAAGTCCATCGGTGTCTTTTAAATCTTTAGGACACCATCTGCTATTTTTATGGGGTGAATTAATACCACTACATAATTAATAATTTTTTTCAGAGAGCTTAAAAAGTATAAATATTATCTCACTGATGCTCCCTCCATTCTGAAGACAATAAGCGGGATGGAAAAATTCAGAAGATACTAAATAAACTTTTTTTTTCTCCCTGTTTGAAGTCATTGAAACTTACAATTATATCAAAGCACTTACTACTCAAAACATTTCAGCCCTGGAATGCACCATCTCTTCTGAAGATCAGATTTATATCATGCCATGCTCTGGGAAAGATTTTGCTCCTTGAGGAATTCTCCTAGAGGCAAGCGTGGCATGAGAGAGAGGCCAAATAACACTGTGAAGACTGGGGCTGTTCTCTCTGTAGTTGACTATGGCTTTCAAAGTTTGGTCAAGTGTCACTGGTGATTATTTATAAGGAATGAGTCATGGCGCAATTTAATCAACGTAAGCACCACTTCCTTTAGATGGAAAAATACTACTTTTAAGGTAATCCTGGAGATTGAAAGAGAACACTGTTGAGATTCATGAATCAAAGTGATTATCATTCTCAGATTCAACTCTATATGAACAAAGGCAGAAATCTCATTCATTCCTAAAGTATTCTTCCACCAAAATCATAGCCTTGTGGTTAGATATCAGAGAACCATTAGTGGTTTTTCCACCTGGTAGAATTTTAAGATTAACAATGTGTCACTTAAAAAGATGATACATTACTGTACAAGATTATATAGGTAAAAGTGTCTAGTAATCCTTTGTGGCTTATTTTGGCTATCCTGAACCTCATTCTGCAGAGCAGTTTGGCCTTGAACTCAGAGATCCACCAGCCTCTGCCCTCCCACATGCTAGGATTAAAAGCATGCACCACCCCCACCCAAGAAGTAGGAGTTTCTTAATTCTATGGTTTATCTAAGACAAAGGCAGCCTTTTTGACAGATTTCATATGTAAAATGTGAGCAAGAGCACACATTTTATTCACATTTATTACATATAGTATATATCTGTTATAAATTATGCCTAATTTATTGTATCTAATTTTATCACATTATACATGATTTATTATCTAATATTGTTAATTTGTATTTTATAGACCAAAATTGAGATTGTGTCTTTATAACTGAACCTTCCTTAGTCATTAAAAAACATGAATAAAAACCAAGTACAAGCCACTGAAAATTTAGGAATTAGTTTTCCAAAACACAGAGGATTTGGTAAACATCTATGATTCAAGGCATAGATAGAGGCCTGTACGATTTGTTTAGTAGTTTACACATGGGGAAGACAGAATTTCCCAGTCATGCTAAGTAGATAAATATCTCTGTACACTTTATTGACAGTTCAAGAAGATCTTTTAATTTGTTTCTTATGAAGTAAAGTTATTAGAAGTTGTACACTTCTGGGTTAAATAAAGGCAGTTTTATAATGATAATAAAATATTTAGACTGTGGCAGGCCTCACCTTTTATCAATAGGTTAAACAGGGTAAGCCTTTCTTTGTTTCTTCTTGTGGTGTTTTATATTGTCTTTTTATTATCTCTGGTACTGTTCAAATGTTATATGATTGTTTGTTCATTATAAAAAAAATTAAGGGATCAGAGGATATTGTTCAGTTGCTGAGTACATGCTAAATATGTTTGAACCTCTGAGTTCAATCCCCAGCCACAAAAATTCAATGTGTCTGGCATTCTTTCCGCTATTTATTGTAGCAGGGAATGTGAAAGGTTCCTACATTCCACATTGTCATAAAGACAGATGATGACATAGACAGTAATGAAAATGCTTTGGGAAAACTCACATTGATCAAATGTGTCAAAAATGTAAAAAATGAATGATCATCCTTATTCATTCAGGCCTCGAGCCTATATTTAGTGACACATAGTAAGAATGATGGATGTCAAAATATTTCTCTTAAGATAATTTTTTTATAAGGCAGAATTTTGGGTCTCTTTATTTCTTCTGTCAAGGCCACATTCTAAAATCAAACTTATAACTATAGAAAATGCTGCCTTACTAGCATATGCCATATCTTTGCTTATATTTAGGTTTTTATCAATAATCACATAGCTTTGTCATTCCGGCCAATGCCCAGGTTAACCACAGGAGAATATTCATATTTTATATATCCAGAGTCTGTTTAAATGTGGCTAATTCGCTAATGTAAAAATCTCTTGAACAGTTCAAAAGACAGACCGTGTCTAATGCTGGCCAAGCATTCTATTGCATTAGCTCTACAGTCTAACAGAAACAGCTCTTATCCTTATAATCCAGCTATTGTGTGGTCTGTGGATCACATTCTAACAATCTTTGTGGATTTCATCTCATCCCAAAACCCACTTATCCATCCAATTTTTCCCTCCCTGCCTTCCTACTTCTACTCAAGCCAAGATTTCATGGTCTCCATTTCAACATCTCTTTCTTGGAAATGTCTCTCATGTCTCCTCTCAAATAGGCAGCTGGAGAGGCCTGGTGTCTGCTGCTTTGAGGCATTCATGGTTTGTGAAGGTGCTAGTTCTTCTGTGATCAGGAACATTGAGTGTAGATTCGCTCTAATCGCCTTCTGACCTCTGCCCAGCTTTGGATTCATTACAACACTTACTCTCTACCACTGCATTTCTTGTTCCTTCCTCAAAAATAGAAGTGCCACCGAGAGCAGCTTTGCTTGGCGTCTCCTGTGGCCCTAGAGAATGGCCCCAGCCCAGCTACATGTCTTGCTCACCAGCCCTGAGACCAACAATCTTTCTCTAGATCATTTTTTGTTTGTTTGTTTTTATGTTTCTTCTGTAGTAGTAAATGGGAATGTGAGATAGTCCTTACAAGGTATCTAGTGTCTCCTTAAATTCATGCCCTCAAACTCTTGAAATTGGTTTCTATAGATCAATGTTGTAAGGTTTCCTTTGCAAACTTAGGTTTCTAGACTTCTGAAACTGTTCTTCTCATCTCCTCTTAAGCCTGCATGGACTTCCTTTCTAGCACTCTACTCTAGCGTTCTAGCCACCTCGATTTGGAATTCCCACACATAATTAGGGCCACAGTGACAGCCCATCTGAACTCATGTTCTGCTTTCCTCCCACTACGGTCAAAGGAAAGCCCTGTGCCTATTCAAGGCAGATCCTTCCACAGGAGATGTAGATCAAATACCCCTCTGTAAGTCAAGAAATCTATTGTCTTACAGAGCAGAATACTCTAAGAACCCCAAAGATATACCTATGTAGACTATAGATCTTCTTAGTCACTGTGATACTTTATTAGAGGAATGGTAAGTGGATGGGAGAACTGAAGACAAAGCAGGAGAGAAGCAAAATAGAAGGTGTCGGCCTCAGGAGTAAATCATATGTCACATCATATGGAAGGAAGCAGTGAATGATAAGGCGGAGAGAGCTTCAAGGATCTAACTTTGTGAAGGCAGATTGTTCTTTGAAAAAGAATGCTCCTGATACAACTGTCATTGTACATGATCAGAGAAATGAGGAACTGTGTACTGACGAAGTGATGGTGTTGGAGACAGAATAGAATTGTCTGATTATCATAAGAGAGAAACACATGGACAGAGATGATAGATATGAACCAAGAGTTCAGATTTAAGAGACAAAGTATCATTGATCAATGACACAGAGAAGATAAATACACTTTGAGTGCCACTCATCCAAAGTTTATAGGACAAGAAGTGTTCTAATTTTTCTATTTGTTAGAATATGAAATATTGGTGTTGATTTTTTTCCAGTTTCAGATTTCAAAAGTCTATACTCTGAAATGATCCAAAAATCTGACTTTTTGAGCAGTGGTATCAGATATTGTAATGTTTGGACTTGCTCATCTTTGGGTATTGGTCCTCAATGGGGGTAGGGAAAAATTTGAGTAGAATGTGGACACCTATATGTAAGTAAACAAGTGTGCATACCCAGTGGGCATGTGGGTATGCGTTGGATTCAGCATAGAGTTCTGTAATTGAAATTTAGGCATCATGAGCAAGGAGATTATTGAGTAGTTGTGATCACCCAGGAGAAGAACAAAACAGATCCATGAATAGTATTCTAAGATAATGGGCAGAGAATGAAAAACTCCTGTAGGTGTTAGTCTTCAGATAGGAAAGAAAAATAACAAGATCTCTTGCAATTGAAGCCTGTATTGGGAAGAATTTAAAGATGTGAATGATCCTTTGTCCACATGCAATTGTATTGACTGACATCTAGGACTGTAAATAGGAAGTTCTGCCAAGGTCACTGGATGGACCATATCTTTTGGATTCAGATGAGCCAAAACCAAATTTGTAAGCTTTAACATTTAAAACAAGTGGGGAAGCAGAATGGAATTGCTATGCAACAATTTCAGATAGTACTGTGGGACAGCTCTAATGATACATGTTAATTGTTTGACTCAACTACTTAATCAAAGTTAAGATAATTTATATTATCTGAATTTTATGTCATCTATGATGGCTTTGTTTTGGGCACATATGATTAGGAAAATTAATTCTTAATACCTATATATCTGGTCAGCATTGATTTGTTAGTTTTTAAACATTCCTTTTATGAATTTGTTTTTTGGTTATAGCATAAAAATGTAAGATAATTGTGTTTGCTGAGAAATCTTACAATTTCTTATTTCCTCAGAACTCAACACACTCTTCCTTCTTCTCAAGAAATCAAGAAAACTCTTGATTTCTGAATCTAAGATGTACTTTGGACAAAAAAAAAACCCTGTAATATTGCCCAGCTATGGTGGACCTCAGATGTATTAGGTTGCCTAGATGTACATATATTATCTGCTTGTATATATATCAGAATCAAATCAGAGCTTGGTTTCCTTTTGTTGGCCTTCACTGGATTTTACTCATATTTTGATTCATGTGTACTTTAAAATTTAATAAACTGGGGTGTAGGGTTCTCCTAATGCTAACAAATGAAATCTCTTACTGTCCTTTCATAAATAAAAAATAGCAAATGGGATTTTTCACAAACTGCCCATATCTCCTGTGTTTCACAAATGCTTTTCCCCTTAACCTAAGCATAGCGAATTGAAGCTGAACAATTCCTGTGAGTTGAATCAAGATGAAAACGCATAAATCTGTAATCACATGCTTATAATTAGAAGGGTGTTGAAACCACAAGTCTTAAATATACAGTCCCTGGTATTGGTAATACTATACATGAGAATGAAGAGATGCTGAAAGCAGGGTTATTAACTGTGCCAGATCCTGGGCAGTCCACCAGCACTGAGGCTTTTCTGTCAGAAATGTTACTGTCTACCATATAAGCAGGGCTGTACAGTCAGAAAGTGTTTAATGGGATAGTTTTTATTTCTTTTCTTCTTTTTTGCTTTTAAGCATCAGATGGGAATTCTTTTCAGTAATGAAAAGTAAATGGACGTTTAAAATAATCTATTATTGACTATTTGAAAAGGAAGCATAATGTCTTTTAATCTTTAGTTTTTAATTAGTAAGACAATAACTAACCATCAGGCCTTAATAATTTTTTTTATGCTAAATACTTTATTTTAAGTTTTCTTAGAGTAGTCTGAGCAGGCATGATTGTCTCCATTTTATAATACTGAAATGAAAGTTTAGAGAGCTTCAGTATTATTACTTTGGGTTTTGTTTGTTCGTTTGTTTTTTTCAGACAGTATCTCACTCTAGTCTAGGTTGGCCTGAAGCTCACGAAACAGTCCAAGATGACCCTGAACTTCCAATAATCCTCCTGCTTCAACCTCCTCACTACGGGGATTACAGAGCTGAGCCACATACCTGGTTCAGAAAACTTGCTGACTTCTGAAATCACACAACAATTAGATGGTGGACTATCGCTATAATTAACGAGCAATTCCATGTAATTTATCTAATAATCAAAAGTTATTTATGGGGTAACTTACAGCCAGTAAGGGGTTGGTTACAGGATCTGGAAGAGATAAGGTGCAATCCAGCGGAGAAATCTGGCTTGGTCTACAATCCAGCCTCTAGGACTATGAGGGATCAAGAAGAGAGAGAGCCAAGCTTGTATGCACCTGGGTCTTAAGGGGGTCTCCTCTTGGCCACGCCCCAGGGGCAGGTCATAGGCAGGTGTGGCAGTTACTTGCTGTCACACTAGGGGCAGTGTTTTAAGGTCAAGGCTGGAGCCAAGCCCTGGTAAAGGAGATTGGAGCTATTTTAATTTAAAAATTGTAATAATAATAGGGAACCCAGAGAGATGGTAGACGAAGCTACTGTAGAGTGTTAGGGTAGGATAGTTACACTCAGAAGCTCACCATTAGCAGAGCTAAAAGGAGGTAATGATTTACTAATACTGAAATGCACGCAGATAGTCAAAGCCATTCCCCACAATATATCGACGCATGATTATTCCATTTTAGATTTCCATGTGCCTTTCTGAAAATTCTCAGCATACAGAAGCACAAATTGGAGGCAATTCTTGTGAAAAGCATAGCTCATGTCTCCGTTTCTCTCTGAGGGTTATATTTCCAACAGCCTCAATCACTCCTCCTGCCACTGTGGATAAGAATTAATCAGAGTCAAGGAGGACCGAGAAGGAATTCATTCCATCTGAGAGCCTATCACAAGTGCCTCCTGCCTCTTTCTGTTTGGGTGTTCCTACCAACAAGTCATAGAACCTGTCTCTCACATCTCTGCAGTGTGTTCCAAGCTGTAACTTTAGCATCTGACACATAACGAAGAGCCAATAGGACCTCTTTCCCAAATGGAGGAATGGCTGCATGCCCAATGCTAGCTCCTGAGTTCTTCTGCCCTACCCATGTTCCTTAGAGTTGTGTGAATGGTGTGTCCACCTGAGTGATTTTCCAAGAGGGGAAGCTTGTCCTGTCCTTTTTTTCACAGTATATGAGTGTTGCGTTTTTAAATAAACATGCATCCAGTGTAAAACTCAGGTATATCATGAGATGCAAAACTATTACCATCCTCTATTCACAATTAAGCATACATTGTGCTTATTGTTTCAAATCTTTGCCAACACCTTAGCTTCCTTTTTTAAATCCTAATCTGTCTTATAAAATGATGTTCTTTTCTTTTTCTTTTTTGAGACAGGGTTTCTCCGTGTAGCTTTGCGCCTTTCCTGGAACTCACTTAGTAGCCCAGGCTGGCCTCGAACTCACAGAGATCCACCTGGCTCTGCCTCCAAAATGATGTTCTTAAAAAAAAAAAAAAAACCGCCAGGTGGTGGTGGCACATGCCTTTAATCCCAGCACTTGGGAGGCAGAGGCAGGAGGATCTTTGTAAGTTCGAGGCCAGCCTGGTCTACAGAGCAAGATCTAGGAAAGGCGCAAAGCTACACAGAGAAACCCTGTCTTGAAAAACAACAAAACAAACAAACAAACAAAAAAATGATGTTCTAGTCATGTTCAAGTTTGAGTTGTCCTGGTTGTGTGTTTAATATGTTTACAGTTTCTGTCTCCTTGATGTTATGGCTTTCTAAACCTTTTAGCTACTTTTCTATTGACATGCCTTTCATTTCACTACCATGCTATTGGGAAATCTTTGTGTAATTAGGGTATAAACTGGCCAGTGACGTTGTTGCAAATACTTCTGCATTGATGTTTTTCCTGCCACATTTCTGATGATTATTGGTAAATGACATTGTTGGATTCTTTGTTGGGACATGTACTAACCTGTTCCTTGATAATATGTAATTTTGTCTTAAAAAATGTTCTTCCTGGGTGCTGGGGAGATAGTTGAGTAGGTAAAGTACTTGCTTGGCCAGCATGAGAAGTTGAATTTGAAACTCAAGGACTGACACAAAAAGCAGAGTGTGAATATGTAACCCCAACACTGGGAGCTAGTAGAGACTGGAAGATACCTAGAGCTCATTGGCCTTCTAACCTAGCCAGTCTGCAAACTCTAGGTTCAGTGAGAGACCTTGTCTCAAAATATAATGTGGTGATGATATTGACGTAGTCACCAGACATCAACCTATAGCTTCACGCATGCCTATACAGGCAAATGTACCTATAAACAGATGCATGCAAAACACACACACACACCACACGGGAGGAGAGAGAGAGAGAGAGAGAGAGAGAGAGAGAGAGAGAGAGAGAGAGAGAGAGAGACTTACTACA
>CABHPP010136856.1:10537-22151 GCA_902168425.1 Peromyscus attwateri
AGAGACTTACTACACATTTGGGCAGATATAGGCTTTTGTTTTTACAGTTTTGCTTTCATGTTTAATCTGTCAATTTATCTAAATTTATTTTCATCTGGTCTGTGATACAAATCTGACTTTTTGTCCTGTGATGTTCGTTGTTTGGTAGCACATGACGTACATGCCATCTTTCTCTCTTAATAAGCAGTCTCCTCTCTTTCATGCAGGCTGTTCTCATGGCTTTCTCTACACTATCTGGTTTTTTGCCATCTTTTTTTTTCAGGTCACAGCTTGTTGCTGCCTTGTTTGCTGTAGTCTCCAAGAAATCATGAAATGAGGAAAGGTTTAACATGAATGGTCTATCTTAGTAATGTAGCTCTCTGCAAAATTTTAGAATCATAATGTCAAGTTCCCTACTAGGATTTGGACATAGTTATATAAATATCTATATAGCTCATTCTGGGGAGAACTGACATCCTTATAGTATCCATGCTTTCATCCTGTGAACACAGAGCAGAGTGCATGTGTTTAATACTCTAAACACATGAACATGTGTTCATGTCTGTCTAAAAGGTCTTACCATCTTGTTAAGGTCTTGACTTTTTGGTAGATGGATTCCTAGGGACCTTATTTGGAACTGTATTTTATGAATTATATTTATGATATTTGAATGTACATAGTATTCAAAGAACTATTGTGTTGTTGCTATTTATTATAGACTACAAACTTACTCAACTTTCTTAGTAATGAATGTACCAGTTGGTGATTTTTTAAAAAGGTTTCCTTCATCAATGCTGCTGAAAGTAATGACACTTTATTTTCTGCCATTTCTTTTCCTTCTCTTCTATTTCTTTTCTTCTAGCAATATTGTATCGGCTGCTATGTTCAATTAAATACAGAAATAAATAGGGGAAATACCCTTTGCAAAGATTCATAATTAGAGGAGTGGAATTATTTTGGCCTTATTTGCAAACTCTTTATCCTAAACTAATTGAAGATTTTATTTTTATTTAATTTTTCCCATTCTTTTGCTTCAAAGATTATAGTCTGGTTTTTTTTTTTTGCTTGTGTGTGTGTGTGTGTGTGTGTGTGTGTGTGTGTGTGTGTGTGTGTTCAAGTACATGATTCTGTGCAAATGTAGGCGTATTTGAGAGCAGAGGTCGTTGCTATGTGTCTTCCTCAATAGATTCCTACCTTTTTCTATGACAGAGTCTGTGGTGATATTTCATTTGTGCTCTAACAAATAAAGCTTGCCTGGAGATCAGAGTGCACAGCTAGCCATAGAGGCCATTTATGGCAATATGCCTTTATTCCCAGCACATGGCGGGAGGAAACAGCTAGTTATATGGCTGGGTGGAGACAGGAATTGACAAGGTACGGTGGAGACAGGAGCTTGCCTCTTTTCAGTCTGAGGATTCCTAGAGGAGGCTAGATGTTCTGTTTCTCTGGTCTTTCAGCTTCCACCCTGATATCTGACTCTGGGTTTTTATTATTAAGACCAGTTAGAATTTGTGCTACAAGGGTCTCTTGCAAAACTAGCACTGATTCATCTAGTTTGACTATTCCTATCTCCACACTACCTGTACACTGGGATTATAGGCACACTCCACTCCACACATCCTTTCTGAGAGCTGTGAGGGTCAACCCTCAGTTCCTTGTGTGTGTACAGGAGTCACCCGCCTGCCCCCTTGTGTCTTCACCTTTTCATGTATAGCTTTGGTATTGTAACACAGTTATTTTGTTGTATTTTGTTATATTATGATGTTTGAATATATTTGCAGTGGAACAATTACTATAGTCAGGCCAATTAACGTATCTATTATTTCATAGTTATCTTTCTATGCATGTATGGCACACAAATCTAAAATTCAATCTCTCCTAGCAGGTTTCCAATGTATCACGTGATATTGCTTATCCTCTTTAGAGCATATGTTAATTATCTGGGCTTAATCATCCTTTGTAACTCCAGCTTTGGACCATTTGACTCCCATCTCCCTACACTGTTTGCCCTTTCTGGTCCTCTGTCTCAGTATATTTGAGGGCTTGAGGGAGGTTGGCTTTGCTTTTTTTAGATTCCACATGTTCGTGACATCATACAATATTTTTCTTTCTGTTAACAGAATTCTTTAACAAAGTCTGATGTTGCTATTTTTGCTTCCCTTTAAGCAATACAAATCTGAAGACTCTTACTGTTAATCTGACCTATTTATATGTCATTCTTTTGCAGGGTTTTAGCCTTATTCTATGCTTCCTAAAATAGAAAATTATCATTGTTTCAAGAATTCAGTTTGGGGTTTTGATTTAGCAGTCGTATGTTCCTCGCTGACCATTTCTTCACCTTTCACCTACCTTCTGAGGTTATTTTTCTCTTGTCACATGTCTGTCCTTTAAAAGCCACTTTGCAGTGAACTCAGGAGTGTAAAATGATCTTGTCTATGTAAAACTTTCTTTATTATTATCACCTTTGCCTTTTGAGACATAGATGTGCTAATCATGAAACATTGAATCCAAGAGCAATAATTCCTTTTAGTGGTCTGGATGCCCTGGCTCATCTGTTCCCTGCTACATTGACAACTTGGGTTCAGGTTCAGTTTTTGTCTCTTTGTTTTTAGTCTGAGTTTGCTCTAGGACCTTATTCATTTTTCCTATTTTTCTTTATATTTGTTTTGGATAATCATCAGGAGGCTCTACCAAACAAGAATTATTTTAAAATAAATTCTTTCCTTGCCTGTTAATACAGCACTTTGTATGCTAGAGCCCAGTGTGCTGGGAGGGTTCGACTCTATGCTACGTGAGAGGATTCTCCTTCCATTCAGAGCTTCTGTGGGGTAAACATATTTCCTCATGGTCTAATCCATGGGATGGTCCTTACAGTTTCTGCCTTTGAGCCACCTCTGGATACATTTGAGGATTCTCAGCCTGTTCAGAATTTTTTCCTGTTGGTCCATGCAAGGAAAAGTTCTGAGTGTCAGTGATGGCCCTGGGAAATGCTGCTCTACACCTCTTTGGATTCCTGCTCTTCTTTGTTTTAATGGCCTCAGAGAATTTTCCATATTTTCTATCAGATTCATTCATGCATTAGCTTTTATTGTATTCTAGTTTGTGTGTGAAACCCTGGATATCTTGTATCTAGCAAGTCCATAATATCATCGAAAATAAAGGTCTACCTTGTTGTGTTTTTAATATTGGAATATATTTATAATAATTTGTATCAGTGTATCCTTCCAGATGACTTTATTTCATTGTCAAAGTGTTCCTAAACTTGTTTGCTAATTTCTGTACTTATCAGCCTTTTTTCCTACTGTATAACTATGTGTATTTCTCAGCATGTATATTTACTTGTATATAGTGCATGTTTAAATGTTGAACTACTGGATCAATGTAGCCTTATTAATGATGCCAACTTTTCATACACTTCCTCACCCTGCCCATTTCCCTATTTGTTACTAACCCCTGAATCCACTCCACTCTAGTCCTAAGGCCTCAATTCTCCCAGCCCCAAATAGTCTCTTGCCTTTAAGACACCATCCACAAAACATGGGTCCTTTTCCTTGTTACCAGATACTGTCATTACGTTACTGCACAATTATGAACAGTCTTCCTCTAATCTGCATTCTTCTGCAAAAGATTAGGGTGTCACACAGTCATTTTTACTGAAGTGTGTGGATGTTCATTGTAATACATCTTAATTATATGTTTGGAATGTTGCTCATGTGTCCTCCATGTGATATAATTAATACGTAAATAATTGAATGTTTTTATGATTGTTTACTCAAGGCTGAGTCTGCCATGAATTTCTGAACAAATTGCCTTACTCTTATAGCAGAAAGCTAAATACTTTAAAACTTTTTGTTTTTTTAGATTTATTTGTTTTATTTTATGTCTATGTATGTGCACTACATACATGCAGGCTCCTAAAAGGTTAGAAAAGGGCAGTGGATCCCCTAAAACTGGAGTTATAGGCAATTGTGAGTCACCTTATGGATGCTGGAAACTGAACTCAGGTCTCCTGTAAGAACAGCAAGTGCTCTTAACTGCTGTGCTCTCTCTGCCACCCTAATTATCTCACATTGTTTACCTTCTTTTCCCACCTGACTCTTATCCATCATGGTGAAAGCTTCTCAACTGATGAAATGCCCTTAACCCTCTAGTCCTAGCAATTCAATTCATTCTCCACCAAAAAACAACAAAAAAAAACCCCAAACAAAAAAAATCCTAACCTTACAAGGCTGTGTGAAGAGTCTCCATTTATTGGCAGCATTGTTCTGACCTTTCATATTCTTCCTGTTATAACCTTTCATATTGTGTCTTCAATCTATCAGTTACTGAGAGAAGAGTTTTGGAATCACTACTTGACGTCACTCACACCCATCGTTCCCTTCAGTTTTGTCTCGTTTTCTTTTTCTTTTGGATGTAACAGTTTTTGCTTTGTGCATTTTGAAGCCCCAATTCTGGATACATCCATAATTAGAATTAGTTTGTCTTCCTGTTAAATTCCCTCTTCAGTGTAATACTTGACTTTTTTCCCTAACAAAACTTCTCCTTCTAAAGTCAAAGTCATCTAATTTTAATTCGGCCATGTCAGCTTTATTGTGATTAGTGTTTGCACAATGCCATTTTTATTCTTTGACTTTCAATCTAATCTAAGTACGTGTCTGTATTTTTAAGTGGGTTTCCACTAGATAGCATGGAGCTGAAAGTTTTCAGTCTAACAATCCCTCCCTGCCTTTCAGTTGCAGTGTTTAGACCATTAGTTTAATTAAAAATATGATTGGGTTTAATTTATCATCTTTACATCTGTCTACATTTATCCTGTATGATGTCTTATTCTTCTTTTTTATAGATTGGATATTTTTTAGTATTCCATATTTCCACTGTCAGCTAATACACTATACATATTTATTTTGTATTTTCGGGATTGCTCTCATGTTCTGTCCCACTTAATTCATCACCATCTCCAAATACAGGCATTCCAATCTTCATTGGTACAAAAACCTTACATTGGCAGCCTTCTGTTTCTCCTATAATTCTGGCTATTGTCATGTATTTTAGTTCTAGATGTGTTATAACAAAATAATATCTTATTCCTAATTTTTAGTCAGTTCTTTAGAGAAAGCATACTTCATACTCATGCTCATAAATAGCACTTTCCCATTCTTTTCATTTGTTTATATAGAACTAAGGTTTCATTTCCTTTAACACTTCCCTGTGTGTACATTTCCAGGTGCAAAATTGTTCTAGCCTCTGAATGCTTGTAAAATTTTATTTCGATTCTATTTTTGAGCAGTTGTGCTACGCAGCTTTCTATCAATGTGACAGAAGACCTGAAGTGACCCATTTAAACAGAGGGATGCTTTATTTTGATTAATGGCTTCTGTGGTTTCTTTTCAAGGTCATGTTGGCCCTGTTCTTTGGGATTGTTTGGCAGAAGAAGCTGGTGTGCCTCCTGCATTTGATAGGCAAAAGGAAAAGAGGAGGAGAGATTTTTGTCCCGATATCTGATAACTTCTTCCTGGCCAAAGCCCAGTGACCCCATCTCCCTCCAGTAGGCAGGCCCACCTCC
This sequence comes from Peromyscus attwateri, assembly GCA_902168425.1. Taxonomy (NCBI): domain Eukaryota; kingdom Metazoa; phylum Chordata; class Mammalia; order Rodentia; family Cricetidae; genus Peromyscus; species Peromyscus attwateri. The sequence continues at coordinate 16,080 of CABHPP010136856.1, forward strand.
TAAAAGTGCTACCGTCTATAAGGAGCATGACAGTTTGGGAACCAAGCCTTTAAGAAATACTTAAAGTCATAGCTACATATTTGTGTGTGTGTGTGTGTGTGTGTGTGTGTGTGTGTGTGTGTGTTTCTATACACAATTTAATAATTGATTCTTTTATCCTTTCAGTTTCTGATGAGAAATCTTTATTAGTTTTCTGTTGGTGCTGTGACATATGACCATAAATCTGATGGCTTAACAGAATATTCAGATTGGCAAAATAGGGTGGAGGTTGGTGGTGTTATTTGCAAGGCTGTGTTTTTGCTATAGACTATAAAATATAATCCATTTGTTTGCCTTATGCAAATTCAAAGAGTGTTTGGCTTTGTTTGGGCATATCATTTACATATGATGCGTGATTCAGCCTGATGCCTTTTCAGGTCTCTTATCAAAACTTGCTTAGGCAAATTAAGAGTAAACATCACGGTGAATGTACTACCTTGATATTTTACCTGCTGGAGACTCTCATGACTACTCTATACCTGTTCTCTCCTTGTCTCTTCAGTCTTCAGACTCCCACTTTGACCTTGAAGGACCTTTGGGGTGAGTCTTCCTTAGAGGGTCTGTGCTTGGATTTGTGGTATTCCCCTGCAGACACGTGCCACTTAATACTTAGCAAAACTCAGAGAGACCTTGGGAGTGATTTCTTTCTCTGCTTTTATGAAAGGTTTATTTCCTCTCTGGACCTCTACGCCTTGAATTTCTGCTACTTCCACCTTCCTAGAGTCCCATCTGTATTTTCTCAACACCCCCAAGATGATTAGCTTCTGTGAGCAGCTCCTTCAAGGGTCCATAGTCTGGAAACTGACCTTTAGAAAGCAATGTAGAGAGATGGAGGACTGAGGAGTTCCTAGCCTGTGCTCCTATGCTCTAGTGGATGAAAACTGCTATCTCATGCATTCTATCCTCTTTTCCAGTTGATTAGAGCCAGACAAAGCTGTCTCCAGCGAAGTCTGGAAGTGCTCAACTTCTTCAAAAGTGGATCTTCCTACTTTAGACACAGATCTGTGTCTTTCACTCTGTTTGTGCTATCACACCACAGCCCATACACCCAGACAAGGCCTTTTTGCCAACTATTCCTATGATGCTTCCTGCCTTCTCTCATTAGGCTTTCCTTCTTAACACCTTGAGTATTTGCTTCAGAGCCTTCTCTTTCTTACCGTTTTCTGCGTACACTCTTCAGTCTCTACATCTTCTTATGCCTAGGACCTCCTCATCATTGCAGTCCAAACTCAGTTGCCTTTGTTTCCTGCTCATTGGTGTTTATCTCAGTAGGCAAATGAGAGTCTCATTGGGCTATGCTCATGAGAAATTGGACAGTGTTACAACGTTGGAGCCCATTGGCGCGAATTTGAAACCTGCCTCTTTCATGTAATATTTATTTCTAATACCTTGGGTGACATTTTTCACCTTTAATCCCAAGACGGTAAGCTGTAGTAAAGTTCCTTTCTCACTGGGGTTTATCATTGTAGGTTATTACATATAAAATTAGCCTAGTAATATGCACGTGGGCTGTAATAATCCAATATGGATATTGTTGTCCAGTATGTGACCATAATTTCTCTCTCCATTGATCATTTTCTTGATGCAAAAGACTATACAAATATACCACATGAGCCCCAACAAATGATCCTCAAAATACAATAGATGCTCAAATATTTGTTGAAATATTGGAATGTTCATTTATGTGGCTTTGATTTCTAGAATTGAAATGCCCTCATCTTCAAACATTGTTTTGGCAAGTAATATTAGGAAGAAAAGAAAACACATTGAAGGAGCTTTTATGGTTTTCAGATTTTTATTTCCAGCTGTTTTATATTTTGATGTTTCAGATTCATCAGTCAGACTTAGTGGATATTGCTTTTAATATTGAAAGCTCAGCCTTAAGATACATATGTTTGCAGTTTTAGCACATGACTTGTAATGACTTGGGTTCTACCTGAAGGGTACCAATTTAAAGTCAGCCTGGTATCAGTGCATATTCCTGACTGCTTCAGTAGTGTAGTTATTTCTCAGCAAAGGAAGAGAAAAGAGTAGCCCTGGGTGTGTCTTCATTTTTATACTCCATTAGTGGAAGCTGACCAGAGAGGTCCAAAGCGATAGATGGAGTAACATATCCATTGACAGAGTGTTCAGCATGTGTGTGCATCGAATATTTTCCCAAGTCTTTTCCACTTTGAGTTTTTCATTAAATTTGGAAAGCAATTTCACAAAGGAGCATTCAGATGAGTATATATCAGGGTGGGTTTTGCTAAAAGTCACAAATATCAAATTTTTGAAGTATATATGGTTTTTAATCATGTTTCTTGTGTTTTAACAACAAACATTAATATATTATGTATATATATATGTATGTACACATATGAACAAATGGTGCATATTTTTATATGCAAAGCTGAAATGCCCTCAGTACTAACAGGTAGCTATGAATTGCTGTAAAGGCCAAGTTTAATGCAGTATATACCAGACACAGGCTTTCCTCCTCCCAAGCTATTCTACAGCAACTGTCTTATTGTCCCAAACACTTTAGCAGCATCAAAGCAGGGAGTGCAGTGAGGTGAGACTTGGCTCCTTCTTCTGCAGGCAAAGGAAAGATACTCACAGAATCTTCCTGTCTCACATGTCTAACCTTCCCAAATTTGCTTGACTTTTAGTATGTTGTCAAAAGGAGGAGTGTCTTAAAAGTCACAAAACTAAAAGCAATATATTTGCGGTTAAATGACAACCTCAGATGACTCAGAGGAAAGGCAGTACATCTGTCTAAAGGAATAAGCCATACTGGCTGCACTTAAAAGCAACCCAAATGCACATTCATAGCTAATTATAAACAAACACTAGTTAACACTTTAAATAAAAGGAAAAATAGCGCAAAGATTTAATGCCTAGACAAGTAGATGAAAGGGCCCTGAGTTGCCTTCCATCTGATATTACTCAGAGGCAACTCTGTCTCCAATTACCTGGGAATATGTGGTATTCCCTCACGAAAGCTGGAGAGCAGAAAGGGCGTCCGTTCAGTGCCTCTGCTTACTCACAGTCATTTGGAACAAGGTCAGCAGAAATATCTCACATTGCCAAAGAGTCTGGAGCCAGACAGAGACCGGAGACACAAATCACTGGGTCAGAAGACTGACGTAGTAGGGCCGCAACCACCAGGAATAACTGGTGGGGCCAGAGGTTCAGGGTGAGAAGCATCAGTGGTGCCTGAGTAGACATCATCAGGAGTGCTGGTTTTTTGTTTTTTTTTTCGAGACAGGGTTTCTCTGTGTAGCTTTGTGCCTTTCCTGGAACTCGCTTTGGAGACCAGACTGGCCTCGAACTCACAGAGATCCGCCTGCCTCTGCCTCCCCAGTGCTGGGATTAAAGGCGTGCGCCACCACTGCCCGGCTAGCAGTGCTGGTTTTAACTATGCTCGTGCTCAGTGGCTCCGATCCATCCACGCCTGTGACCCCTTTGGTAGACTCAAACTAAAAAGATACTCTTACACCCTAAAACTAAAATAAGTAAGTCAGTAAAGGATGAAAGCTGCCTCCTAAGAAATTTAGTGCTATTTTTTTCCTTTGTTTGTTTGTTGTGGTCCCAACCATGGGCCTTCTCTGCCCCAAGTGGTAGATCTCTACCATTTAAATTTAAAGGCTAAAGAGTAACAGCCACAATGTTGGGTTTAATAATATCTAGGCTCAGCTCCCCTCTGAGGATCAGCAGTTGACTAACCAACTTTCCTAGCATGATTTCTCTGTATAGTTGTAGGTCTATTAAAATAATAGTTGTTGGTATTCTCTGGAGATTATCTATCCAAACCATCTTCTTCTTTGCCATTTTTCTTATACTCAGTCAATATGTTTCTTGCTCCCAGGTCAGTATTGAATTGTCTTGCCACTCCACTACCAAGCCTGTTTTAGGTATGAATCTTCTCCAGACATTTTCTTGCTGATGTTTCTCATGCATCAGAACGTGAATGGTTGCCCATGGTATACTCAGAACATATCTCGTTTGGAGGAGCATTGAATTTTTTATTGTTTTATTTTATTATTATTTTTTTAAAGACAAATTCTCACTATGGAGTTCTGGCTGCCCTGGAACTCACTATGTAGACCAGGCTAGCCTTGACCTTACAGAGATCCACTTTCCTCTGTCTCCACAGTGCTATGATTAAAAGTGTCTGCCACCATACCCAGCAAAATTTAAAGAAATCATTTTATATTTGAGATTTTGGCATGTTCTCTCTAAATTCACCAAAAGCACTGTTCCTTGGAGCAACTTTATTTACTGTTATGCTTTTTCAAAAATAATAAAAACAAAACTAGAAAGCTATTAAGCCCAGCTTATATTACAGGAATTGAGAATTCTCTTAGGTCTGTTGAAATAACAATAGAGTTGGGTACAAAGAGAACTGGTAGTTAGTCCCAGCTTCTAAGGAAGCCACACAGGGGGATCCCCTGAGCCTTGGAGAAAGGGACAAGAAGAGAAGAAAGAAGAAGAAAATCCTAACTATACATGCTAGGTAGGTGGGTAGTAGAAGAAATGTTCCTGAAAATATTTTAGGGTCATTCCAAGATTTTGTAAAGGTCTTGGGACACCATTTTTCCACATTGCTGGAAAAGTAGTCTTATTTTAGCTAAGTGTCCATTTAATTCTTCATATTATTTTATATAGAAAAATTAAAATATAAATCTTGTGTATTTTTGACAATCTGAAAATAATACACCTCATCCTTTTTGAATTAATGACGATGTGAAAATAAGAGGAAGGACACCGAGGGTATTACCCCAAGCCCCAGATGATCAGTACAGTATCTTACTGAAATATGAACCAACTCAATGAAAAAAAAAATGTCACTCCAGTCTCATGAAGAAAGATTTTGCCATAAAAGTGGGGGTCACAGTTATTAAAATCTATCACAGTCTAGTGGATAAACTAGAATTCAAACCAGGTTTGTCTGAACTAAATGATACTCAAGACCCAAACACTAGTAGCATTAAAGGAGTCTGGAGGCTGAAGGGTAAGGACACTGGACAGGGTGTGTGCAACTTTTCTGGCAGTAAATGTGCAAGTAGCTTCTCTTGGAGATGTGACTCAGGGGGAGGGGGAATTCTCATCATGATTGTGTCCATTAAGAGTTACTTACTTCTGTCCATTGTGGCTGAGGACACTGCTGGGAAGGCTGTGGCAGAGGAAACCCAGCAATTTGTTGACACCTTAAAGCTCGTCGCAAATCCACCCAGCCGTGCAACCGTTTGTCCATTTTAAGTGACATCCTTGACATCCCTATACAAACTTGACTTAGAATCATGCTGAGATTTTTTTGTTTGTGGTGCCAGTTATCAAGAACACGGATTTATGTATCATAGGCAAGTGCTAGACCATATAAATATAGTCCCTAATCAGTAATCATGTCTAGAGGTGACCAGAAGGCTGCCACATCATTATGTGTCAAAAAAGAAGTGAGCTATTTCCTCTGACGAGTGGGGGGATTAAATCTTACATGAATTCTGAAATATAAATATCGTCTCTCCCTTCTTTTATGTGATTACTTGAGCATACTTTAATCATAATCTTTTGTTGATAACTGATTGTACATACATAGGAAATTTTTGTACTGTGTACAAGAACCCAAGCTTTCAAAACTCTTACATAACACCATTAGAAATTGCCTACAAATAATTTGTTTTCTTTTTCTTACTTACTTACTGTGTATATGTGTGTGTGTGTGCATATATGTGTGTGTCAGGGTCAAGGAACAATTTAGCTTAGTCTCTTATTTCCTTCCATCCTTATGTGGCTGCTGGGGATCAAACTCAAGTCACCAGGCTTGTACAGTAAAGCGTCTCCAGCCACTGAGCAATCTCACCAATCTGCCAGAGCTATATCTCAGAAAAACAAATAATTCAGGAAATTTAAATATCCATAGAACATGTGTGTGGTACATGTAGAACGTTATCTTAATTTCTCTGTCGCCTTTAGCGAAGTCATGATGAGTGTCTCTGCAGATGCAGCAGAGATTTTGATGATGGTGCACAAATACCTTCCCTTTCCCCC
>CABHPP010136857.1:0-15939 GCA_902168425.1 Peromyscus attwateri
AGAGGGGAGGGGTCTCCAATGCCCCAAAGCAATATGCTTGGAAATGTTCCTTTAAAATGTTTATAGATTCTAATCCCAAGCAAACCAAGACCAAAGTCCCTCCATTCAGTAAACAAATAAAGAAGAATCAATAGATAAGTTATTGTATCCTTGCCACTAGACTCCAAGAGGAAAGACAGTAAAAACTCCCTCAGCTACACTCTATACAACAACTGGATTTTTTACAAGTTTACATATTTGTTGTTGCTGCTGCTGGTGTGTATGTGTGTGTGTGTGTGTATGAATATGTGTGTGAATGTGTGTGTGTATGAATGTGTGTGTGAGTGTGTGTGTGTGTGTGTGTGTGTGTGTGTGTATGTGTGTATATGTTAAAGGATAATTTGAAGGCGTCAGTTTTCTCCTTCTACCATGTAGGTCCTGACCCACATCAGACCTTCAGACTTGAGAGTAAGCAACATTACCCAACTGAGTCATCTCGCCAGCCCAGGATGTTTATTTTTAATTAGGAACTCAACCCAGAACATTCTTTATAACTCAAAAAAGGATGGCACCAAAAGACAACGAGAGAAAGGGAAGAAAGGTCTGGAAATCAAACATGCTTTTTTTCTTTGTGGTTATTTGAGACTTCCTTTTTCCATGTATTCCAGGCTGGCCTTGAACACACAACCTGGCCTAAGCTGGCTTCAGACAGCAATCCTCCTGCACCAGCCTTCCAAGTCCTGGATGACACACACCACCACACCCAGAACTCAAATATATTTCTATAACAAATAGTGTAGAGAACAGAGCCTATGGAGAAATAAACATTAAAGAAAGAAGGAAAACAGGGTCAGTGACATACCTTGGCAAATAAAGACATTTGCCACCAGATCTGGTGACCTGAGTTCAGTTCCCAGAACTCATATGGTAGAGGAAGAGAGTTGACCTCGGGGAGTTGCCCTCTCTGCTCCACACACATGTGCCACAGATGTAGTAATATTATTAATATACATAATATGAAAATAAATAAAATGTAATAAAAAACTTAAAGAAAATCTCCTAACCTGAAGAAGTAAGTCTGCTAATCAAAAGATATGCTGAGTTAACTAGATCAGCTGTTTAAAGAGGCCAAGCCACATAGGAAGGACCAATGAGACCTTAATGTCACCAGAATAATAATAATAGTTTTCAAAGCAACAAGGTATGACCACCAGAGGAAAACGTTGACAGTTTTATTTAAAACTAAACACGATCTACCAAACTATCCCACAATGTACTCAAATGAGTTGAGAATATGTCTGCCCCAACCCTGCATAGTATATCCTAGCAGCCTTCTTCATAACTGCCAAAACCCAGAAGCGGTCAAGACACCCTTCAGTGGGTGAGCACGTACGCTCTGGGGCAGCGAGACAGTGCAGTGCTGTTCCCTGAGGAAAAGAGATGAGCTGTCGACTCACGAGCCGACGTACAGGAAGTGCACGACTTTCGCTACGTAAAAGAAGCCAATGTGAAAAGACTACACGCCATGTGGACCCAACTCTCGGACCGTGTCAAACTCCAGAGAGAACAAAACAAAGGATGAGTGTGGTCAGGAGGCAAGGGGACAGAAGGAAAGTGGGACACAGAGACACTTAAGGTAGGTGACGCTATAATGGTGACTGCATGGCACCGTATAGTTCTTACGATCTGGAGCATATGCCACCAAGCGTGGGCCCTAATGTAGCCAGGGCTTGGAGTGGCAGCATGTTGATGCAGGCTCATCCCCTAACAAACGTACCGCCGCAGTGCGGGATGTTGATGGCGGGAAGGCTGAGCCTATGAGGAGGGTAAGGGGACTCTCCGCTTCTTCCACTTCATTTTTCTGTAATCCACACACCACTTCAGTAAGGAAAGACTGGCCTTAGTAGGAGAGGGATGAAGAATGCCACACAAGCAACAGGAAGCGCTAAACGGTTTAAATACAGAGAAAGAGGTATTCAAGATTCATGGGTCTCTTGTTTTCCTATAGTCTTGGCTAGCCTCAAATTTGTGGCAGTCCTCCTGCTTCAGGCTTCCAGGTGCTGGGGGTACAAGCCCGGAGCCACCATCCCATTTTTTTTAACATATATTATTTACTTTCTGAATCCACCAAGCCCTGACCCCAGAGCTGACAGTACCACCACAAGGCACTGTAGACAAACCACACGGCCCTAACTATCAAGTGTATTTCTATCCCTAGCAGAATACTGTCAGATGAATATCCATGAACAAGCAACGGGTATTCTAGGAAGGCGAGGGTGGTTTGATATATATATTTTTTAATCTACTGATGTAATTAATTCTGTAAGTGGGATAAAAAAGTGAGACCACACCATCACTTCAACAGATGGCCCCCAAAAAGCATTTGGTAAAATTAGCTCTGCATTCCTGATAAGTATTCCAAATGAACAAGCAGAGGAAGGTTACGTTCTTAACACAATTAAAAGAAAAAATCTTAGGTCAAATAGCTCACATCATTATTCCTAGTTTAAAACATAAACATTCCTTTAAAAGCAATCACAAACTAATTGTTTGCCCCCGCCATTTTTACTCAACTCAGAACTACTAAACTGAGAATATTAGCAAAGGCAGGGCTGTGCCCGCACAGCTAAGAAACTTAGAAGACTTTTCTGAAAAGCTATTAATCCTAATACGAACTAAGGTTTTGCTCATTTATTTATTCATTTAGGGTCAACATCTTTGTATCCCATGCTGGCCTTGAACTCAATGTGTAGCTGAAGATGGCTTAGAAATTCTAATCCTCCTGCCTCCACTTCCTGAGTACTGGAATTACAGGCATGCACCATCAACAATCATAGCTTATGCGCTGCTAGGGATCAAGCCCAGGGTCTCCTGCATGGTGTGTAGACACTCTACCTATCAGGTTACTGTAGCCCCAGCTCAGAATTAGATCGTTTAAAATTAAAAAATGTCAACATCAGTTATTTTCTTGCATAGCAGTAATAACTAATTCAAAAATATAGTAAAATGAAGACATCACTAACATTAGTGACCCAAAAAAGTAAAATTACTAATAAACTTAACAAGAAATGTGAAATGAGGCAGGTATGGAAGCAGACACCTGCAATCCCAGTGACCAGGAGGTAGAATTAGGGCGTCCAGGAATTCAGGGTCAGCCTCAAGTTTAGAGTGAATTTGAGACTAGCCTGGGCGGCAAGAGACCTGGTGTCCAGAAAATAAATAAGTAAATATGAAATTTAAAACCACAAAAGAGTGTGTGTGGGATCCAACACTTTGTCAAGAGCCGTGGAGGAAATGCTGGCAGCTGAAATGACCCACCTTGAGTTTCAATGGAAGAGCTCACGGCCTAAACCCAGGGTTCACTTCAGCACACACTGATCCTGTGAGACCAGCTGACAGCTGCAGGAACTGCCACATGGACAGAGGCAATGGTTTGGACTTTTTGTTTTATGTCTCTAGATACATGAGATTTCTCCTGGGTAGCCCAGGGCAGCCATCCTGAGAGAGATCTGAATTATGCAGAATGTAGGAATTGGCCTTGACCTTCCAAACCTGCCTTCTAAAGTCAAGCCACTGTCCTGGGGAGCGTCTACATTCTTGTGTCTCTCCGTTTCAGCACACGGAATTAAGGAACCAGGCTGAGGCCCCACAACATCCCCCCATGATGTAGAAAGCCATCCCAAGGTAGATAGATGGAAGCCCTGATCTATTTCTAGCCCCGAGGGATGATGGGAAGAGAGAGAAGAAGGAAATAGAAAGTGTGTGCAGCAGCTGCGCTGAACTCTAAAGATAAATGGGGAGCTGCAGGCAGATGGCGTGGAGAAAATCAGCCAGAGCACAGATGTACTTGGAAAGGGGATTTGGTTTACAAAATACACAAAACCTGGAAACTCATGAAACTGTGACCTCATTTTTACATAAATGCTGCTCATTAGCTGGGAACGCTCGAGTTACAAATATAAACAGGCAGAGATAAACATTTAGAAAGCTACTCAAGCAATGTTAACAGTGATTTATATATGCATGTTTGTGTGTGTGCCAGTGCGCGCGTGTGTGGACGCACAGTGTGTGTGTGTGTGTGTGTGTGTGTGTGTGTGTGTGTGTGTGTACATGTGTGTATGTGTGTGTGTATGTGTGTGTACACATGTGTGTGTGTACATGTGAAAGACAGAGGACAACCTCTGGTGTCACCCACCTTTTTTTTTTTTTTTTGAGATAGGGTCTCTGATTGCCCTGGAACTTGCCAAGTAGACTAGGCTGGCTGGCCAGCAAGCTCCAGGGTGGGTCCCCATGTACCAGTCCCATATTGGGGTAACAAGTCCTCACCATCATGTCTTTTTGCTTTTCAGCATGGATTCTGGATTCTGGGGCTCACACTGAGGTCCTTAAGCTCACATGGCAAGCTCAGCTCTCTTCTTAGGCCTCCTCAGCTCCAGGGGTTTTTGTTGTTGTCATTGTTTGGCTTGTAGCCTAGAGCCTGGCCTCCGAAGTGCTGTGTAGCATGGGGGCCATGGCGCAGAGGCTGATATGGAGGGTCTTCCTCAATTGCTCTCCACTATTATTTATTTATCTGAGACAGGGTCTTGGACTTCACTGAGTCTCCTACTCTGGCTGGTCAACAAGCCCCAGGAATCCTCTTGTCTCCAAGCTGGGATTGCAGGCACAGGCTCCCACAACCTGACTCTTGGTGTGGGTGCTGGGAATCCAAAGTCATGTCCCCATGCCTGCACACAGCATTTACCATCTCCCCAGGCCCCACAGAAGTCTCCTAAAAAAAAAAAAAAAAAACAGACAATATTGTGAACGGGTGGATGTTGGATAAGCAGATTGATGTGTGGTGAGAAAAACTATTGGCTAACAACTGTGAAGTCTAGGTGCGGAGTGGATGGCCATTGAACATGAAATGTCCCCACAGGATCGTGTGCCTGCTATCCCAGATGGTGGTACCATGTGGGGGGTTGTGGTGTCTTTAGAGCCTAGTTGGAGGAAGTAGATCACTGGAGATGTGTCTTGGGAATTGGCCTTTCCTGTATTCCTTCCCTCTGCTTTCTGGCCACTATGTCATAAAGTTCCTCAGTCACTTGACCCGGCTACTCTTGTGATTTTCTGCCCAAGGGCACAGGACTAAGCAAGTGTGGACAGATGTTCCCAGAAGGAAGCCACGCCTGCACTGGGCCTCCCGCAAGGCTGATTAATGGACTAGACCTTCAGTGATGGTGGAGAGGTTGGGATGATGCAGGTCCAGAGCCTAATTACAGTGTACCTTGGATTACCTGTAGCCCCCTTAATAGCCATTTGTCTTAGTGTTCTATTTTGTAAATAAATACCAGGACCATGGCAACTCTTATAAAAGAAAACATTTAATTGGGGTGCTCTTACAGTTTCAGAGGTTCAGTCCATTATCATCATAGCAAGGAGCATGGTGCCACACAGGCAGGATGAATGGTGCTGGAGAAGGAGCTGAGGGTGTGGTGATATTTTAATTGTGCTGAAATGTGATTTTATTTGTATGTTAATAAATAAAGTTTGCCTGGAGATCAGAGGTCATTAGCGAGCCAGAAACAGAATTCAGGTGGTGGTAGCCCACACCCTTAATCCGATCACATGGCAGGCAGAGTCTCTGTGTGGTCAAGGACATAGCCAAGCGTGGTGACACGAACCTTTAATCCCAGTACCAACCATAGAGACCAGGAGGTCTGTATAGACAGGCAGTGACGAGGAAGTTCTGTGGTTGGGTTTAGAGCCAATGAGAAGGCAGAACAGAAAGGCAATAAAAAGACAAGTCAGACATTAGAAGATCTCTCGGGGGAAGCTACTGCTGGTGGTAAGCTAAAGCTAGGTGGCTCTTGCTCTGATCTCTTTGGCTTTAACTCTGTATTTGGCTCCGTGTTTCTTATTTAATAAGACTGTTTAGAAATTCATCTACATGAGAGTTCTATATCCAGATCTGCAGGCAGCAGGAAGAGAGAAAGAGAGACACTGGGCCTGGCTTGGGCTCTTAAAACTCAAGGCCCACCCCCAGTGACACACTTCCTCTAACAAGGCCACACCCCCTCCAACAAGGCCACACCTCCTAATCCCCCCTAGCAGTGTTGCTCTCTGATGACCAAGTATTCAAATATATGAGCCTATGGAGAAATTCTCACTCAAAATACCATGCCATTCTTTGCCCACCTTTGTGGCTGACCTCACACCCTTGTAATAACAGATAAAACCTTTTGGAATGTATTCGCTAACAAACCCTCATTTCCACCAACTCAAAGGCCTGTAGCAGAGGTCTCCACGCTTCGCTCTAACCCACATACCCTAAGTTTCACCAAAGTATTTTAAAATGCCTTGATGTGTGTTCTTTATTCCGTTTCTATAAAAACTTCATCAAACTGTTGCCTTGCTGGAACACGGAATTCGGGAAACCTGTACCTGGGCCATTGGCCATTGGTCTCTAGAACAAACTATCTCTTGTCCTCTTCGTGGTGAGAGCTGTGCTTCTGCATTGACACGACTCTTGACTGGACCCTCTGAAACTCTGCTCTTCTGTCCTTGAGTCGGTCTCGTGGGTATCTTTGTCACAGACACTGGAAACTAACCAGTACAGCTATTTAGTGTAGATTTATCTCAAGTTTTTTATATAGCTGAAATTTTTCACACCTACACACAAAAGAAAGGAAGGAAGGAAAGAAGGAAGGAAGGAAGGAAGGAAGGAAGGAAGGAAGGAAGGAAGGAAGGGTAGGCAAAAATTGAAAGAAACTGGGCAACTGTTATGGGTTGGGTAGGTAGGCAGAACCTTCTGGTGTTGCCCAGTATGGCAGCCACTAACTACCTGGTCAGTGAGGAGACAGGACTAGACTGAATTGAGATGCTGTGTGAGTCCTGTACACCCTCTGTATCCAAAACTTAGTACACAAAGGAATGTAAATACATCACCAATAACTATTCTGACATGTTCACAAACTGAAAATATTCTCTACCTCTCTGGTATGGCTGCCAAACAGCTTGAAATGGACATTTATTGTGCATCTATGTGACTCAGTTTGCCTTCTCTTGTTGATAAAACACCATGTCTGGAACAGTTTGGGGAGGAGAGGGTTTATTGGGCCTAAATTTCCCTGTTACAACCCGTCATTGAGGAAGTCAGGGCAGGAACTGAAGCAGAGACCATGGAGGAATGCTGACTTGTTCCTCATGGCTTGCTCTGCCTGCCCAGGTTGGGGGGTGGGGTGGGGTGTCATAACCCACAGTGGCCTGGGTGCTCCCACATAAATCACTAACCATTAAAATGTCCCCTATAGGCCAAATCTGACGGAGGCGTGTTCTCTGTTGAGATTCACTCTTCCCAGATGACCCTAACTTACATCCCACAGACAAAAAGTTAAATGGCACACTACTGGGCAGAACTACACCTCCCACGGCTGTGTCCTGTTCCGAGGGAAGCAAAGATGAATCCACAGAGTCACTGAAGTCAGAGAGCTGAAGATCCAGGACCAAGTCAAGGTGAACCTGAGAAGAGCAGGTGACTTTTGCTGCTGGGAATCTCGGTGACTGGCTCGCTGAGGACATCCTCTTGATGTCCCTCAGATCAGGCCTGGGCATAGCCACTTTCCTAGACAGCACTTGGAAACATAAAGTACATTTGAACTTGTCGGGATGATGGAATCCACACTTAGCATGCAAGAGCCAGAGATAGCTAAGTGTCCTCCAATGATGTGACCATACAGCAGAAGGTAGACTGGCCCTCTCCAAAGTACCACTGCTGCACCTGCTGAGCAGCCCAAGGGCAGAGGAAGGCCAACGCACTTTTTCCTCCTCCCGCTTAAGGGCTCTGAAGCCTGTTCTCCAAGCTGTACCGAGCAACCAGTTTTTATTTATTTATGGTAAGAACAGGGAACACCCCTGGATCGAGTCACATAATTCTCCCTGAGGGTATGAGAAACACCCAGGGTGGTCAGAACACTGGAGGGCTTGGTTCCCAGCAGGACATCTGTGTGATTATGGAGATCACCAAAAGCAATGTTCAATTAGCACTGTCTAATTGACCCTTTGGGAAGTTGTCCCTGGAGCTCAGCATGAAATGCCACAGCAACAGACACTTCCAGGGACAGCACCCAGGGGAAATGACATGTCCTTCTGGATGAATCTCAGGGGCTGGAGCTGTGGGAGCTGGGAGTATGAGCAGGTGACCCTTAGAACTCGGGTTTATGTACTTGGAGGTCCCCAGACTCGTCAGATCTTAGACAGCCTTGGCTGAAACACAGGTAAGGTTGTGAGCACTGAGGGATGCATGATGGATGCCAGCCTGCAGAAGGATCCCGAGTGTCTTCCCAGAACACAGGAAGAAGGACCTGGGAACTCACATCAAGGCACTCACAGGAAGAAGACAGAGGGATCTAAAATCTATAGTGATGTGGAACTAGCTGAATCATTTGATTTGGAAAACCAAGGAGGAGCCAACTATAATGCCTGTATGTCTGTATGGACCTGCCATGGACTGTTCTACAACTGCAAGAAAGAATATTGAAGTAGAAACTAATGATAAAAAATAGAAAAATAATGGAGAAAAGCAACAAAGCCACAATATAATTCTTTTGAAATGAATAACCACATTGCAAATTTTTAGGGAAAAAAAAAAAGACTCAAGTTGCTAGAATCAGAAAAGTGTTGGAGCCCACTAGGTTTCCTAGTGGCTGTACCCAGCCGGACTGCATAAGAGGTTGATTGGACCACGGGCTTGGGTACCAGGTGACTGTAACTAGCCGGGGGCGGGGGGGTCTTTTGCTCCACCCCTTGGCATTGTTATAAACAGATCTTTGGAATAAAGTTCGGGCCCGTTTGGATAAGGATCCAGGCCCACCTGAGTCTATCCTGTGTTTTCTCTCTGTTTTCTTTCCCCTCTTTATTTCCAACTAAATCTCTTATCCCTCATTCCTCAAGAGTTCCTGGGGTAAATAAATGTGGGGGCTGGTCCCCTACAGAAAAGAAAGGGGGAAAGATCACTACCAACTTTACAGATAATGAGGCTCATAAAGGAATACTGTAACAACTGTAGACTTATAAAGGACGAAAGCCTGCAATTGGCAACAGTGTATTTGAGCCTAAAGATACCACGTTAAGTGAAATATGCCGGGCGTGAAGAGACAAAGCTCACATGAGTTCACTTGTATGTTGTGTCTAAAGAGTTCCCCCAGAAGTAGGGAGTATAATGGTTACCAGAAGCTTGGGAAAGGTTATTGGGAAGGTAGAGAGAAGGTGACTAGAAGGAATACATTTTAAAAGAGCAAGGTGACTAGAATTAATGTATCATGGGGAAATGTAGGGCTGGAGAGATGGCTCCACGGTTCAGAGAACCGGCTGCTTTAGCAGGAGACCCAGGTTCAATTCCCAGCACCCACATGGAAGCTCACCACTGTCTGTAATTCTGGTCTCAGGGAATCCAACATCCTCTTCTGGCCTCCAAAGGTACCAGGCACACACATGGTGCCCAGAAATATTTTTAGGCAAAACACCCATACACATAAAATAAATTAGTTAAAAAAGAAAAATGTAAAAAGAGTGACTATGATGTGTTATTACCCCAAATATGTGAAGTAAGATGTTTGTTAATTAGCTTAATTTAACATCTTACAATATATATTTGTACACTGTATATATTTCATGCCATCACATCATGTAAGATTAAAACATGTTGCTATCTGTCAATTAAATAAGTTGTTTAAGTTGTATGCCAAAAAAATTAGACAGCTTAGACAAAATGGACAGCTTTCTAAAAACAACAACAAAAATTCTCAAAGCTGGGCCTCATAGCACACGCGTGTGATGTAAGGGCTTTGGGAAGCAGGAGGATTCTAAGTTAAAACCTGTCTGGGCTGCAGAGTGAGTTTAAGGCCAACTTGAGCAAACCAGTTAAAGCCTGTCTCAAAACCAGAAGTGTGAAGGAGAGCTGGCATGTAGATCAGTAGGCGAGCACTTGCCTCATGAGGATGAGCTTCAGTCCTCGCTCCAGGAAAGAAAGGGAGAAGGTCTGGGGAGAGCTCGGTGGGTAAAAAGCACTTGCCAAGTAAATTGAGGTCTGTAAGTTGGAGTTCCCAAAACCCACAAACAAATGGGGGGCCTGAGTATAGTTCTGATGTCAGCAACGCCAGCATCCCTACCACAGGGAGACAGGGGGTGAACACAGGAGGATCCTGGGAGCTGGTCAGCCCACTGGCCTGGCACATGAAGAAGAGCAACCAAGAAGACCGTCTCAAACAAGGTGGAAGGTAAAAACCAACATCCAGGTTGTCCTGACCTCCACACGTGTGATAATGCACACACATCAGCATTCAGCATTCACACATACACACACACTCACACATACACTCACACACATACACTCACACATACACACATACACACACATACACTCACACACACACATACACACACATACACCCACACATACACGCACATACACACACTCACACACACATACACATACACGCACACTCACACACACACATACACACACATACACTCACACACATACACACACTCACACACACACATACACACACATACACACATACACTCACACATACACATATACACATATACACACACACTCACACATACACGCATACACACACATACACTCACATACACTCACACATACACACACACACATACACTCACACATACACACACATGTACACACACATACACACACACACACACACACACAGAGCATGCTCATGCACGTGCATGCATGTTGTACACACCCAAACTCACCCAAAAAGAAACAGAAATTCTGAATAGACTTTTGTCCATCAACTTGACACAAGCCAGAGTCGTCTGGGAAGAGGAACCTCGGTTGAGAAACGCCTCGGTCAGATTGACTGTAGACAAGTCTGCAGGGCATTTTCTAGACTAATGATTCCTATGGGAGGGCTCAGCCTGTGGTGCGTGGTCCCATCCCTGGCCCTGGGTTCTGTGAGAAAGCAGGCTGCAGAAGCCCTGAGGAGCAAGCCAGGAAGCAGCACCCTCCATGGCCCTGTGGCAGCTTCTGCCTCCAGGAGGCGGGGAAGCCCTTTCTTCGCTGTGTAGCTTTTGGTCACGGTGTTTCCTCACAGCAGGGGAAAGCAGACCAGGCTAACTTATACTCAGTAAAGAGCTTGAACTGGTAAAAAGAGAAAGCAGAAGCCCAGGGCCTTTTCTGGTCAGTCTACCAAACATTTAAAGAAACAATACCAATTCCTCATAAATTGGTCAAAATGTTAGGAAAAGGGTGCTGAGGGACAGAGACACATCTTAAAGTGAAAAGACAACTCAAGGATAGAGGAAGGTGTCTGCAAAGAACCCATCTGACACGGGACTCACACTTAGGACATGCAAAGAACTCACAGAAAGATAGGTCACACAACCTTAAAACAAAGTTTGAAGAACAGTTTCCTCAAAGACAAAACTCATCCATAAGCACAAGGAAAGATGTCCAGTGTCCTTCCTTACTCAGGGGGTAGAAATCAAATGCAGGGATACCATTTCTTCCTCTACTTCATCCTCTATTTTAGCACAGCCACAGTAAAAAAACAAAACAAAACAAAAAAAAACAACAAGATCAGACAGTACCAAGAAGAATTCCAAGGAACCAGAAGCCTCATGCACAGCTGCTAAGGTGCAAAATCAGGCAGCTGCTTTGGGAAAGGGCCCAGTAGTTCCTCAACACATGAACCAGAGTTATTATGTGATTCTGCAGGTCTACTTCTAGACAGAAGCCCAAGAAACAGAGCCATGTTTCCACACATCGAGCACAACATTGATTGTGATGTTGTTTATAAAGACCAGAAGTCAGGCACAGTCCAAACTAATGAACAGTCAGCCAAACAGCATATCCTGACATTCTTTCCTGTGATTTACCAAGCATAACACAGTAACACGGGTGTGGAGGCCAGAGCACAATCTCTGGGAGTCCGCTCTCTTTGTCCACCGTGTGGGTCCCAGCAATGGAAATCAGCAAGTGCCTTACCAGTTGAGCAATCGCCTCTCTCTCTCTCTCTCTCTCTCTCTCTCTCTCTCTCTCTCTCTCTCCTCCTCCTCCTCCTCCTCCTCCTCCTCCTCCTCCTCCCCTCCCTCCTCCCTCCCTCCATCACTCCACCTTTCTTATTGTTTTATGTGGCTAAGGTTCACCTCCCAAGTGCTGAGATTCCAGGCCTGGTCAATTGGGAGTATTCCTCAACTGTGCCTTCTGACTTGATTTTGGTCGTTTCTTTTGTCTTTATTTTAACAACCAACAGAATAGTTTTTTTCCTTTTTTTTTTTTTTTTTTTTTGAGACTGGGTCTCTCTATGTAGACCTGGCTGTCCTAGAACTTGCTGTGTAGACCAGGCTGACCTCACACTCAGAGATCCACCTGCCTGCACCTCCTAAAGGCATGTGTGTGCCCACACCCTGGCTCAGATTCTTTCCCTGGCTTTTCTTTCATGCTGATTTATTATTGTTCTGTGGATTAAAAAAAAAAGTCTATTCTTATCCCTGCAATGTGTCAATCACACATGCTTCAAAGTCTTCGGTTTGCTTTGTCTCCTCCGATCCTAATTCTCTCTTGGGTCTGGTTTTCCTCCTCTGTGGTGCTGACTGTCCTGAGTGTGTTCTGAGTCTGTTCCCTTCTTGCTGGTAGGGTATCTTCCTGTGTTCTTGTCTGTGATTTGCATGTGTTGTCTCCAGAAATCATGTGGAGGGAGGGCTATCATCTGCTCTCTCCATTCCTCCAGAGAGTCTCAAAGCACTGGCCAGTTAGTTACCTGCTGCAGCTGAGGCCCTTCCTATCCCTGCCGTCCAGGCTGAGAAGGCCCAGAACCACCCTCCTTCCTGCTGTGGTTTCTCCCAACATTCCCAGCTCATCTGGTTGCCATTTCCCAGGAATCCCTCAGTATTTCTAGCTGGCTGGTGACGCTTTCTCTTGTTTTTCAGTCCCGTTAGGAATCTCTCTTTGTTTAAGCATGTCCGAGATCTACCTTTTATAGCTTTTCAGGGAGGTTTCCAAACAGCCTGGGGCCAGCAGACCAGTGCTGGCAACACAGAACTTATTTTCTGAACCCGAAGCTGGAACATAGTTTTCTAATTTGTGAGTTTATTACTAGGAAAAGCCATCCTGGTTCATAAAAGTGAAATTATATCTGAGGGTTTATCTTTTTGAAAATGACGTCGGCCACAGCTGGCTGTTTAACTCAGTGGTAGAGCACTTGCCTAGCATGCATGATGGCCTGGGTTCAAGCATCAGCTAAGGAAAAAGAGAAGGATGTGAAATCCTAAAGTTTAGAGAACAGGATCCATCTGCGAATGGGCTACTTGGCTTCGGGAAATCTAGATATTTTTGCCTTTTACTTGGTCTATGACAATTTCATACGTGTATACAATATATCTTGATCACACCCCCCTTCTTACCCTTATGCCTGTTCTTTCTCTCTCCCTCCCTCCCCCTCCCTTCTTCCCTCCCCACCACCCCCTCTGCTGAAATGCTGACTGATCTAGTTGACTTGATCTTGCTCAGGTCTTGAGCAGGGGACAACCCAGTGAGTCTATGAGTGCCACAGCCTTGGCACATCTAGAAGACAGCATTTTACATCCTCTAGCTCTTCCTGGAAGACTGGGTTCTTATTGCAGAGTCCTTCTTCAGGGTTTCCTAGTATTGAGAAACTAGAAGGGCCCCAGAGGCAATATAGACAATCATCCAACAGGAATACCTAAATTTTATGTCTATCATATTCCTAGATCCGTGATTCCTGCTGTCATAGTAAGCTGTCTGGGACTGAGTGCCTGGAGTCCGGGATTTTTACAGGAATTCCAACCCCCATCGACAAAGGTCATGAGCATTGGCTGGGTGGCCACCAGGGGGAGCCTGGGAGCTGGTCAGCTCGCCTCCCCTCCCTTCAAACTAACCCAGCGCTCAGGACAAGAATGAACTACAACAGGAGGAAATAGAAAGACTTCAACATCACAGACATATATATCGATGTAAATCACTTCGTTGACATATCAGAAGAAGAGTCATGTGATCAGAACAAAGCCAAAGGCAACATTCTTGCTTGAGAGAACTTGATTCTGTAAAGATATCAAGGCCTGCCCCAAATCAGCCAATCAGCCACAGGCAAGGTCCCAGCAGACATTTCACGAAATATAACAAGCTGATTGCAAAATTTGTGTGGAAAAGAAATCTGCAAGAATAGCCAAAGAGTTGTTGGAAAGGGTTGACGGGGCTTTGGCCTGATTCACCACAGCTTAAAGCCGTTCGTTCACCCTGAGGTGACCGGCCACAGCGGTTAAAACAGTATGACATGGGGACAGTAACAGGCATTTCCTCAGGAGGGACCAGCATGTCCAAAAAGAGACACAAGTATCTGTGAAACTAGTACATGGCAAAGGTATCTCTGCAAAAAAAGCAAAACAAAACAAAAAGACATGGTCTTGCTATGTAGCTCAGAAGTAGCGTTTTAAGGTCTGTGATATGACAGTCTTTATAATAAAATCTGTTCTGGGAAGTAAATAAGCTTACCTAACTTTACTCAGTGCAGAGAAGATACATTCTAAATAAGAGTCAAAGGTAAAAACAAGTTGAAAAGCTGAGGAATGAAAAAGGCCATGAGTTTCAGGCTAGCCTGGGCTACAAAGTGAGACTTTGTCTCAAAAGAGCAACAAAAAAAATTTTTTTAAGTTATCAGGAAAAATACTTTTAAAATGTATTTATAACTTGGGAACATGATGAGACAAAAAATAGAGGGGGAGAGAGAGAGAGAGAGAGAGAGAGAGAGAGAGAGAGAGAGAGAGAGCGCATTGGCTGCTCTTCCATAGGACCCAGGTTAGATTCCTAGAACCCACACGATGGCTTTCACTGTCTAGTTCCAGGGGAATGGATGGCTTCTTCTGGTCAATTTGAGCACCAGGCAGCACGTTACACTCACATGCATGCATGCCAACACCCACATACAATTGAAAAGAAAGAGTTAAAAAGGCAGGTGACATAAAATGTCTGTTCCAAAAGCCAGACATTGTGGTGCACGTCTGTAGTCTCAGCGTGTGGGAACTGGGGCAGGAATATCAGGAATTGACGTTCAGTCTTAGCTTCATGGCAAGTTCGAGACCAGGTGAGTTACACGAGACCCTGTTCCAAAAAACAGAACTTGCCACAATGTAATAGATGAAAGAATACTTTAAAGAAGGAATAACATTTGAGAAAGGGGTGGTTTCCGGGGTTCTGGGGCTGGAGGGTAAGTATAACTTTTACGTTATAGAATTGTATATTTTTTGAAATTTTTATTGGGTTTATTCACTCATTATTTACTTATTTTGCATTGCTAGAGATTGAACCTGGAGCCTCGGGCACAGTAGGCAAGAGTTCCACCATTGAGTTAAAAACTGCCTTTTTCCCTTGGTTATTTTGAGATAATATCTCATTAAATCACCCAGGCTGGCCTTTGATCTTCCTGAATAGCTGGGATTACTGCCCATGTCACCAGAGTCCTTAAAATTTTTACAAGAATTCTTTCTATGTTGCTTTATAAGTAAGCTAGTAAAATTACTACTATTTGGTTTTTTTTTTCTTTTTGAGACAAGGTCTCATGTAACCCAGGCTTACTTCAAACTCATTATGGAGCAGAGGATGACCTTGGACTTCTGATCCCCCTGCTGCTACCTCCAAAGTGCCAGGGGTGTGTGCCACCCTGCCCAATGTATATAGTGCTGGGGATGGAACCCAGGGCTTATGCATGGCTAGGCAAGCACTGCACTGAGTGAGCGACGTGACTAGCTCTTACAGTTTTAAAATGGTTAAATAAAAATCCAACAGCAAAAACACAAAGCCTGGTTCCAAAATAAAATATACTATGACTTCTTTCCTTTCTTTCCTTTCTTTTCTTTCCTTTCTTTCCTCTTTCTTTCTCTCTCTTTCCTTCCTTCCTTCCTTCCTTCCTTCCTTCCTTCCTTCCTTCCTTCCTT